>JABCKV010000083.1:43974-72709 GCA_018282005.1 Asterophora parasitica
AGTCACTTGTTGGTTTCCCATTAAGGCCAGTACAGTGGCCACTGCTACCAGGCGGCATTGTTCCTCTCTGGGGGCAGGTGGCCAGCGCTTTCCAGCGATCGAAATTTCTTTCTCCGGGTCCATTGTTGGCAGTATATATAGACCTGTCGACACGGGCCCACTGTCCAACTCTCCCCCACCCTGTTTGAACTGTCTACTGCGGCAATGGTTCTCGCAATTATCAAGTCCTCATATCACCCATCTAACTTCGTCGATGATGACCACTCCTCTTCCTCTGCGGTATCCGAAACCTTCAATAACGGACCCAAGGGAGTCGATCATCCCCCCGCTGATCTCGAAAGACTCCCACCTCGCTTGCGCCGACGCACCAGCTGTAGAGTCAAGCCACAGGAGGATCCTGAGGAGCTGGGACAAGAGGGCGTGGGGGAGGATCAGAAAGGGAAAAAGAAAGCGAGGAAGTTTAATTCGGACAGTGCAGGACCAACAGTGGCGCTCAGGGTATCCAAACGGCTCCAGGAGTTAAAGGGATGCGTGGCAGCAAAGCCCAAGACACAGATAGTGGTCGAAGACGTGCTATCATATGTCCAGAATCAGGAACTGGAGATCAAGGGCACGAGGATTGTTCTTCGAAAGAGGAAACGGGATGAGGAGGACAACGAGAATAAGGACATTGACAGCAGCACCCTGGCTCGGCACCAGGTCGTGCGTCTTCGCGCGAAGCGTCCAAATTTAAGTACAAGCAGGCGATAATGTTAGGGAGTTTCAAGTTGCTTAGTGAACTTTTGTTTGATTGTCTGAAATGTAAAGATATTGTCGACACAACAGTATAGAAGTTGGAGGTCTGTGGGTCTGTCACACATCAGACCTCAAAGTCCAATGCCTGATGAAGAGATTTTTAAGAATAAATTCTAAATGATAGGCTGGGCCTGCGATGCATTTGGATTTGTTCTGATGACGATGTTTATGTCAAAAGATCAGTGTGGCGCAACGTTTCCAAAGTCAATCGGATCAGATTGGGTCAGATATATGACGACTCCTACTGTACACGATGTCTAAGCCGGATGAACGGCTCGTAAGGAAATATCGATTAGAAGACTGAAAGATAGATAGTATGTACTGGTCTACACGTACAATATGGGGCGACTCTGTTTGCAGTAGAGTTGGATGAAGAGCTCAATTACACGTCAACTTTCGAAAGCAGGATGAGAATGGATTACAATGTTTCAAAACCCGAGCTGCTCCACAAAACTCTGCCAGGTAGCATTCAGTATCGGAGCAGCCTGTTCAAAAGGAATCGGGTTCGACATCGGTTGATGGGGCTGGTAAGTAGGATAATTTTCGGCGACGTAGGAGGGGTGGATATCAGGCATTATCGAAGGGTAGCGTTGGGTCGTTGGGGAATCAAAGAACTCGAAGCTGTTGGACGTGAGAGCACCACCATCGAAGCTACGCATGTCATGCGCCAGAGTCGGGTGCATGTTATTCACCTGCGCATCCGTGAAATAGTAGCAATTCGTCTCGTTCGTCATAGCGGCCGATCCGGGGCGTCCTCCAGTGCCGGGTTCCGGCGTGTCTACCTCGGCGAGTAGATGGGTCTTGCCGCCCAGGCGGTCGAGCTCCAGGTCGGGAGGAGGGCTGCTTACGCTTTGAGTCACTCCACGATCCACCGCTTCGTGGCCTTTTCGGTGAAGATTGACAATCGAGTCCTGTTCACTCGTTAGAATAATTCTGTGGTTAGAGGATGAAACAGTACAAGGAGGTTGGCTGCTGCCCGAGCTTTTGGCGCAGCTTCCTGGAATAGTTTCAAAACGATATCCAGCTCTGTCAAAACAGACGGTGCCATATTTGACGTTGGAGAGTGTGTCACGAGGAGACACATTACGATCTAGAGGGCATGGAGGGGGTCAAACACAATATCTAACGGCAACGCGGAAGATCATACAGCAGCAGACAGAGCATGAGACCATGGCAGGCTCGTCCTCGATATTGGATGTGGTGCGTGTGTCCAAACAAACCGCAAGCTTTCGATTAATCGCCATGCCGAACGATATATAGCCATGACGGAGGGAGTGTATTGATGTCTAGCTAAATCCATCGGAGCTTCTTTCAGTGCTCGCATGAAGTATGCTCGATGAAGATTCAAAAGTGCTATGATGGAGTTAAATATATTCTCGAACAAGGGGGGACGTCGATAAACGCACTGGATTCCTTCGTTGACAGAACAATCCAACGCTGGGCATGAAGCTCGACCTTGGATTTTTCCGGGTTTTCGCAGCAGAGTTGCCAGGCGATTGGAATTGGGAAATCGCGGACTCGCCGATCCAGGGAGAGCACAGACGTGTAAGTGGGCCGCTTCGGTCCAAAAGCCGTCACCATTATAGAGTGCAATAGCGCGGTGTACTTCCAGTTCCACGTATGAACTTTGGTTGAGAGTAGTCAGCAATGCCGACAGAATTGAAGAGAAAAAAACGTACAGCTACCCGGTGCTTCGCTGTCTATTGCTTCGCTCAAGGTCGCCTCATTGGCGCCCACTGGCATGGAGATGGGGCAATCGATAAAGGCAACGGACATAATGGGCGGTCTTCCGAAAGAGAAGCTCTATGGCAGTGGAATCAATTTCACCGCTCAATTAGAAGACACACAACCTTACACTCCATGTGTCAAGATGAAAAAGTTGCCAGAACAAGTGATTTCGCCGCTGTACGTCGGGTTTCGATAAGTTCCATCGGCTACCGTTCAAGTCTAAGAGAAGATTTATTTGAGATGAACGCGGGACGATTCTAATGAAACTCACGCAGTCCAGCCTTCACACAGGATTGAGCTTAGTGTGCCTCATGATGCCTGCAGAAATATCACTTACGCTCTGTCCCAAACGCACTGCATGGCCAACATACACCCACGAAGAATTCGCGCCTGAGGATTCCCCATCGCTGAAATCTAAAAAGTGAGCTATATGAATCTGGCGCATAATCAATCTGTCGTCTATTATAGACCGCTTTGCCGAGTAGAGCGTACCAGAGCCTGGATCAACATTTGCGTCGTCTGAGGGTTATATCTGAAAGCAGTCCGAGACAATTGATAAAACTCATGGGCCTCCGTCGAATGTGGTTGCCTGTCCGGATCGAAAAGAGCACCGAGCGCGAAGACGATCAACAGCAAAGATAGTGAGTGGTAGCAAGGAAGAGAATCGAATGAGCTGCATGCGAGACGTCAGATACCACGGTGTTGGCTTTTTATGCTACGCACTTGGCTCGATAGACCCCGTTCAAGATCTCGTCGAAGAGCTGCGCGCGAGGTACGGGGGCATACCTGGATTCGTTATTAGATGAGGCACAGAACGGAGAGGGCGCGCGCATGCTCACATGTACTTTCCGTGCTCTTGGTAGATTTCGCAAAGCCGTATAGCCTCTGAAAGTGGTGGCAAAGCGCCGAAGATCTCGATGCCAACCTCAGGATCCCAGGCTTCAATCTCCGGGAAGCATGCTTCAGTGAGTCGTCGGGATAAGCGAGTGGACGTGGTGATCATTCGCTGTTGGGGCGCAACTGCCTGTTGTGAACGAATCAGCAAAGACATGCCTGTTGTGGACGATATCCCCGATGCAGCTTACACGAATCAAGAACTGCAGCAAAGAGTGTCAGAATGGCTTTATCACAGTGTAACGAGGAACACATGCCTCTGACCGCGCTGTTTTTCCGTAAAAGCTCATTTGGGTACGTTGTCCCAACGTCAAAGTGCCTGTGATATGAATGAAGCATGAATAAAATAGACCGCTCTTGGGGGACATACCGAACGCATCGATGAAGTTGTCGTCGTCGGCCTGCGTGGAGGGCTGCTCGGTGAAATCTGGGGATTCTTCGGGCTGTGAAGAGGTCCTCTGTGATTCAGGAGTATGTCCCGCCGATGGTGTATGTCCTGTCGATGGTGTATGCCCTGTCGGTGGTGTATGTGTATGTTCTGCCGATGTCGGGGGTGGGGGCTGTGGAGATATCGCGTCTTTTTGAAGTAGAGGGTGAGGCTCATTCGATATCGACTGCTGTAGAGTCTGGAGCGCGCCTTCCAGTTCACGAATGCGAGTGGAAAGACCTTCAATTCGGTCATGGAGTTCCTCCGTATTTGCGAGAACCAAACGGTTTCCCTTGCCGGGAGTAAGCGACCCTGTAGTAGGGCGTCAGCTGAGAAATGGCACAGCAGAAGCGACCCAAATGACCATCTGGACAGATTGAACCACAGCCTCTTGATACACACTTCTCGCAAGGAACCTGTATAATAAAGATTAGCACCATTGCCAGGACACAGGTGTAATCGCGAAAAGGCGCACATTCTTATCGCATCGAAGCTTCAGTCTTCGACACTCAGCACACGAAGTGGGCCTTTAGGGGCGTCATCGTGTCATCCAAATAAAACATGAACAGAGCTTTGGAAACGCACACTCTGCCAGGTTTTCGCCGTATCCTAGGTGCGTCCTTTTCCTTCCCGTTACGCATTGGATTCGTAAGCCCAGCTATGTAATATTGAGGGGTGAAGTAACGTTGGGTAATTCTGTTAGAGATTCGCCGCGTCGCACAAGGTACGATTCAGAGTTTTCTCGTCTGCTCGGAAAAGGGTAAGATGAGAAAGGATTTCAGCACTCGAGCTCGAGGCGCCTCACCAGGAGTCATTGTAATCAAGCCGACTAAATTGCATAAGGTCAAAATCTAAACACAGAACAACAGCCACGGAAGCATTTTTGTGCCACGGTCCGAACCGCCGTACTCCCCTTGTCAAACTCTGCCGTCGGTCGGCCAAAGGTTTCATGATAAAACTTGAAGTAAGGGGCTTAACGACTGGAGCGCTCCATCTTCTGATTAGCTATGGATCTTGAAGACTTTGGCTGACTGGATTCTGGCGGTTATTGGGCGGCGAAGCGACAAGGGGCCTGGCAGTGGGGCATACCTGCCGCAGATCAGCATTTTCGCAAATTGTTTTTCGGCTGTTGTTTGACCTGTAGCAGGTCAAAAATGTATCAAAAGGTCGCGAAAGCTACAGGTCAACATGCTAAGTCAATTTTCTGAAAGGTTGGTTCATTGCAAGCCTGAGAACCCGCGTGAAGAATCTGAAAAGTCTGAAAACAATTGAAATTTCGACGCATTCCACGCTTTCTAAATAAGTATGTAGATCATCAGACCAATGAATTTCTCTTGATGATCCATGCATCATTTTGACTTGCTGCTAGTTTTCGACCTGCCAGCCTGCCCATAGGTAAAAAGGCTAAAAAAGTGTAAAAATGCCGACAGGCAAATTCCGTTTTGCTGATCCGGGATCCTGGTTGCTGAAATCTAGTAGCATGGAGGCGCTGTGTGGGATGAGAAACGCAACTGTCTAGGCCACATCTCTTTGCGATGGATAGTCCGACAGTTGTATTCCGCAAGGAGATAAGGTCATTCAAGTTGGAATGGAACCTCGTTCCGAGTACTTATTCACTTGTCAATTGCCGGTCACGGCACTGAGCGCCACAAGCACGACAAAGAGGTGCCAGCTTGTGCACGAACAGGGTGCTCATCGGGATCTCAGAACAAATTGCTTCCTAGAAGGAAAAAAGTAAGTTGCTTGACCACACTGAGTTCACCTCAAACCACATATTGCTGTCGACCAAATCTCATTGTCGCACACCTCGGCCAGTGGTGGAATATCCGCAACCAAGTCAACCGCCCCCACTGCATTTTCTTTCAGCAAGGTCAAGTGTGGTGTTATCCGGGGCATGGAGCTGTCGATCTGATATAACCCGTGAAAGATCTCCAACTGCATCGCTTACTTACCCTCGTAGCCCATCCCGTCTCAGCACCAGCGGTTCCAGCGATATCCAAGCCTTCAGCAACAAGATTTCTGCACTCTCTTTGAGAACGCTGACAAGGCCTTGCCCTTCAACGCATACATTTAGAGTCTAATTCAAGTCGTTCAGCTGTTAGCTGAAATAAACCAACAGCGACGGATTCTCTGCCGGAGGATCAAACATTCTGTTCGAGGACAACCACATCCAAAATGGCTGGCGTTGGTTTTTCCCGCAAGTACGTCCACAGTTCGCTTTCTTGGCCTGTTGAAAGGCAATAAAGGACCATACAGCACCGACTGGAAGAACATCACCTTCATCAACGTTCTCTCCCCCGTATTTCACTTGCTACCCATTTCCACTCACCCTCTCCATCAGGTATACGTCACACTGTGCTCACGCTTGGTACGCTTGCTAGTTTCTGTGTGTACTGGGACCAGACTCATGTAAGTAACTTTTGTCCACTATCTTACCAATAAATTGCCCGCAGCTTGGAGCCCGCCCCCACAAACACCCGTATCGCCGACATGAAATTCGAGGACTTCGCGGGTATCATTTTGGATGAGTCAGTGTGGTTCTTCTGTCGATGCTCCACAGGACCGTTTTGGCAGCCGCCCCCAACTACTTCGAGGAAACCTGCATCCTGCTCGTACTACGTTAAGGGTGCTAACAGCCACGAGTTTGCATCCTCGACCTCTACCGCGACACCGGTACGTTTGAGAATCGAGTCCTTATCTGGAAATGTTGCGCCACTCGCCATTCCTTCCAGCCACCAACATTGTCGTGAAGCGCGTTCTTCCTATCACAAGGACCTTCAAGCCAGCAACCGTCATGTGCAACCATAAGGCTGTAAGTTGGTTCTAGAAGTTGAGCCCGCCAGCACCGCGCTGACCCCCTCTGGGTCTCGAACGATGTCGACTGAATCAAGGCCACAACGGCCTGTTCATACCCACCAAGGCTGGCCTCTAGTCTATTCCCGCGTATATCTGGACGCCAAGTACTTATACTGAATGAATGAGAATGATGTGCATAATTCCAACTCCCGCTTTCCACTGCCAGACGAATGTATCATAAGAATGACGTCGCCCCACGTGGTGCGCGAACCTCGGAGCGGGGCCGTATGAAGAAGACCAGCGATTCCGACGACAACGACCCTAGGCCTACGTACTACAGACTCGCAGCTCGCCTCTCCACTTTCAGAGAGGAATAATACTAACTTTAAACTTATGCGTGCCATCACGGCACGCCGGGTACATAAAATATGATTGAAGAAGATGCAACTGCATGGCGATGACAAGTTACATTACACGGTCCTCTGACCTGATAATAACACACAGAATAGATAGGAAAGGAATGGGAAAGCCCAGCCGGTAGTGGAAGGGGACGTGAAGGAAAGAAGGAGATGGCCCTCTCGGAGCATTTAGGACCTCTCGCCCCTCAGGCGCCGAGCCAAAGCGAGATCCTTGGGTTGACTGAAGAAGATGCATGTGTGAGTCATACGTGGAGCCGCAGGACATGAATGGCGAGACATACATGGTGACTCGCTTGGCGTGGATGGCAGCCAAGTTGGTGTCCTCGAAGAGCGAGACGAGGTACGCCTCAGCGGCCTCCTGGAGCGCCATGACGGCGGACGACTGGAAGCGGAGGTCGGTCTGAGAGGAGTATATGCGATAAGCGTGTTGTCCAATGAAATGATGAGAGATAGCGAACCTTGAAATCCTGGGCGATTTCACGAACGAGGCGCTGGAAGGGGAGCTTCCTGATGAGGAGCTCAGTGGACTTCTGGTAACGCCTGATTTCACGAAGAGCGACAGTTCCAGGCCTGAAGCGATGGGGCTTCTTGACACCACCGGTGGCGGTCTGTGAGAATATGTGAGCAAGGTCAACGACGGCGATGACGACGACGACAGTCATGTACTTACCGCTGCGGTCTTCCTGGCCGCCTTGGTTGCGAGCTGCTTACGAGGGGCTTTGCCTGAAGAAGGAGCGATTATCAGGATGTGTTTGCGGTGTGGCGGAGCATGAGAGGCGACTACGGACCTCCGGTGGATTTGCGAGCGGTTTGCTGTTGGTGAGCACGTTGTGGTCAGCGACAAGCGATTTGGGAACAGTGGATGAGATAACAGACCTTGGTACGAGCCATTACGAGTAGTTGTCGAAGAGTTGAGGATTTGTGGTGGAAGTTGCAAGATTTGGAAAATCCGACTATGGAGACGATGAGGGCGGGAAGAAAGGAATGAGAGGAAAGCCACGATTCCAGACACAAAATGACCCCCCAAACGACATGGAAGTTCTCACGGTCGGAAGACGCACGAGCCACCAAATTCCGAGCTCTTTTCGACTCGGAAGATTGGCCACAGACCATTCTTTCATTTTTGAGCGCATTCCGGGCTCATTCTGCCCCAACTTTCGTAGGCACGCTGACAGGGTATATAACAGCCATCCTGTGGCTTTGCTTGCGCTTAGGCTTTCTCAAAGAGCAATTACAGGTGCCTCAAAAATCGGTGTAGAACATGGGTGTTTGGTTGCCTTTGTCATGCGTCGAGGCCGTGGCGCCTCGGCAAAAGCCGTACACATCGGAACTCGGCTTTCGCTGTTGCCGCCACGATCTCCACTCTCAGCTTATGTTGTTTTTCGCCGTTAACGACGCCGGACTTCCGAACGACTAGCGAATGACCAGCTCTCTAGATATATTATAGCGGAATACTGGCCGCTGTACTTGACTAGGCCTGACTAGTGACCGGTGTCCCATCGTCCAAATCTCATTCACAACTACTAGCCTTGCTACCAGATTTTCTGATCGTTCTCAACCAGATCTTAGCCAGGTTCACGATGCGCATGAACTCACATAGCTGTCCTTAGCTACCCAAATCTATCTACTCCTACTGGAAACTTCACTGGTTGGGCAAGGCAATTCTCAAAGACTTCGATGTCATATAACCTTGGTGCGACATGGTCAAGTGCAGCGTGCTGGATACCACATGAGCCAACGAGGCTTTTGGTGGCGTTTCTCGTTGAACAGCGTGCCGAAGGGCTATCATCCAATTTCCTGTGGGAAACCTCCGTTTGCCATGCTTTTAAGAGCAACATCTAGCTCCAACCCTCCTTCGCCCACCTAATCTATCAGAACCAGCATGTCCATCCAAGGCCGCGTCCGGCTCTTCTACTTTCTCAAGCGCAAGCCTGATATCTCTAGAGAGGAGTTCTTCCACTACTGGACAGAAGTAGTCGCTCCGATCTACAACTCTCTCGACATTGTGAAACGATACAACATTACAAATCAGCCGGTATGTACCCCTACTGTCTTTTTTCGCTAGCTCACCTATTAATTAATCTGCGACTTTGATTCCAGGCACTTGCCAAAGATACAGTCGTCGGCGCGCATGCGTCCGGTTTCGCCTCCTCGGATTGGGATGGCGTGGGCACGCTCGAAGGTGACAGCTTCGAGCAGATATTCGAGGTATTAATTCCTACCTGATCGAGAGACACCATTTGTTCACTCTCAACATGACAGACACTCGCAAACGACGAATACAAGGCACTCGTTGAGGCTGAGGAGCCGAATTACCTCGATTCCATCAAGTTTCTTCCACTTAATGTGATCGCCGTTACCGAGTGAAAGACTCGAATGTCGAAGCTATGAGATTTTACTGGGTTGATTGGCTGGAATCGTGTACTGTACCCCGCTTGGACATTGCTTACTCTCTACCGCGTCTTGGGATTCTCTCGTGTTGACTTACCTTGGAAACTTCTGCGATATAACTGGGACTACTTCGGCAAGCTGGGGCCGACCCAGCGATCCTCTTATCACTAAACGTGCCTTTTTCTGCCCCAACGAAGTCACTTGGGTTGAGCAATACAGTTTTCAGAGACTTCGATGTCAAATAACCTTGGTGCGACATGGTCAAGTGCTGGGAGCCACATGAGCCAACGACGCTTCTGGTGGCGTTGTTCATGGCTCAGCGCGTCGAAGGGTTGTCATCTCCCTCTGACATACGCTTTTAAGAGCCACATATGCCCCCCTTCTTTACCCATCGTCCCAGAACCACCATGTCCACTGAAGGACGCACTGACCGTGTCCGGCTTCTCTACTTTCTCAAGCGTAATCCTAAAATCTCGAAAGAGGAGTTTGCCCACCACTGGATAAACATAGCCACTCCGATCTATACATCCCTCGACATCGTGAAACGAAACAACATCACAGCTCAGCTGGTACGCAGAGCCCTTTGTCACTATTTCATCTGCTAATTTGCGACTACGATTTCAAGACGGTCAGCAACGATAATGTCGTCGGCGCGCACGCGTCAGGTTTTCCTTCCTCAGATTGGGATGGCGTAGCCACGATTGAAGGCCCCAGCTTCGAGAAGATATTTGAGGTATAGACTTTCTTGACTGATCGATAGCCAACTTTTGTTTACTGATCGATATTTTAGAGTTTGTTATCGGACGAATACAAGAGCCTCGTTGGGATTGAGATGCCGAAATTCCTCGATCCTTCCAAATCCCAGATTCTTCCACTCAATGTGATCGCCGTTGCCGAGTGAAAGACTCGCATGTTTTTACGGGGGTAATTGTACTGTATCACAGTTGATGTTACTTATAATTACTCTGCCGGGTCTTGAGATTCTCTGTCTACATGTCGATCTATCTTGGAAACTTCAACCGTGATGGCTTTGGGACTCGGTCTTTGGCCGTCTAGGAAACATAACCAGACGTACCTTTCTACGGCGACTTCATTTGGCTTGAGCAGTGCAATTCTCAGAGACTTCGATGCCATGTAGCCTCCAACTCAGGTGCAGTTGCAACATGGTCAAAGTTCGGTGCATACCACATGAACCAACAAGGATATTCTGGTCGATCTTCTTTGGCCCCGTCATGGTGACTTCAACTTCCAAGTTCGGTGGCGTCGCTCATGGCCAAACAAATGTTATACCGAAAACTTCCTCCCTCTATGATACGCTTTCGAGGCCGCATATGCCCCCAACCTTTGACTTTGCCCACTTAATCCATCAGATTCAACATGTCCACCCAAGTCGCTGACCATGCCCGACTCTTCTGCTTTCTGAAGCGCAAGCAGGATACCTCGAAAGAGGAGTTTGCCCGCTACTGGATGAAGTGCCGAAATACCTCGATTTATCCCAGTGCCGGTATCTTCCACTCAATGTGATCGCAGTTGTGGAGTTAAAGACTCGGGTGCCGAAGCAGGGCTTTTACTGTGCGAGTGGCTGGAATCGTGTACTGACTTGAGTTCTACCCTGTTCTACAGTCTTGTGTCCGACCGGAAGCTTCCGTGATGCCATCGGAACCTGGTCAGAGTGGCCAACAACCGACTTGTCACACTCTACACTTCTGCTAAACTTCCTGCGGCGACTTCACCTAGGTTCAGAATTCAATTCTCAGAGATGTCGGTGTCATTGTCATATAGCCTTGGGTGCGATTGCGACATGGGTACCACCTGAGCTATCATGTCGTTCTTCTTTGCCCGGATGTCCGTCATGGTGGCTTCTCGTGGCGTTGCTCACGGCCCAACGCACCGAAGGGGTATCGTACACTTGTGGGAACCTTTCCTCTGACATACGCTTTCATGGAAACATGGCCACATATGCTCCGGGCTCCCTTCTTCGCCAACCTACTCCACCAGAAACAGCATGTCCACCCAGGCGCGCACCGACCGTGTTCAACTCTTCGTCTTTCTCAAGCGCAACCCCGATGTCTCGAAAGAGGAGTTTGCTCGCTACTGGACAGAGGAAGTCGCTCCGATCTATAACTCCCTCGACATCGTTAAACGAAACAAGATCACAGTTCAGCAGGTCGTACCTCTCCTGCCTTCTATCCCTAGCTAATTTCTTATCCGCGACTTCAATGCCAGGCGCTCCCCAACGATACATTCACCGCTGCGCCGAACCCGTCAGGTTTGGACTTTGGGGATTGGGATGGTGTGGGCACAATTGAAGCGGCTAGCTTCGATCACATATTTGAGGTACTGCACGAGTCCTTCATTTATCGATAGCCAACTCTTGCTTACTGATCGACATGCCAGACCTTGTTGACGGTCGAATATAAGACACTTTATGCTGAGGCGCCGAAATTCCTTGATCTCTCCAAGTGCCGCATTCTTCCAGTCGATGTGGTCGCCTGAAAGCCTCGGATACTGAAGTACGCTACAAGGTTGTACTGGAATTGATGAACTGTATCACATTATATTACTCTGCCTGGCTTTGAGATTCTGCCATTGGCGCCATTGGGACCCGGCTTTGGCGAATTGACCGGCAACACAACACCCCCCAGCGCCGGAGATCATGGTAATGACATACCGCAACTTTCGTATTCACAAGTTCTGAATACTTCTTGGGGTTTCTTGCAGGTCGGTATCTCCTAAAGCACAGGACGAACAAAATATATCTCAGGCTTCGATGCCACACAACCTTGTGATGCTCGTTCAAACACAGTGATCAACTGTTGGGTATCACCTGAGCCAACGAGTGTATGTGCCCTGCGCCCAATATTTACCTCGCCCTGTCCGTGCTGGTGCAGCCCAGGGGACCAACAAGTTTGCGGTACCTTCGACTTATGGTGCCGGGATGACATCCCATTGGTCGCACACAAACGAGTCTCCTTCTAACATATGCTTATAAGCCACAAGCCCGTGTTCCTTTTTTGCCCAATCCACTGCCATGTCCATCGAAGCCCGCACAGACCGCGTCCGTGTCATCTTCTTCGTCAAGCAGAACTCAAAGCGGCCTCGTGTCGGGAATTCGGAGGAGCTCGGTCGCTCCTGGATATCGGGCCACGCCGAACCATTTATATCTCTCGACATTTTCAAGAAGAACATTCTCAAGTATGAACTGGTAAGACGCGCTCCTCACGGCGGATGCATTCATCCGGACTCACAGATGCGACAGGTTCTTATCGACAACAAACTCGTCACGGCGCCACAGGCGCTGGGGCTCACCGCACTGGACCAGTGGGATGGCATGGTCATTCTTGAAGGAGAAAGCTACGACAAGTTGTTCGAGGTATGGGTTCTCTATTGACCCTCGTGCCTTCCTTCAAAGTGGCTCATTGGCATGCTAGGTCCTCGATTCTGACGAATACAAGAGGCTCGTTTGGCCGCTGGAGCAGGAGTTCATCATTCGTTCCGAGGGCCAGGTTCTTCCGCTCGATCTGTATACTAGGGCTTGATCAGTGTTGTCGTGGGCTCAGAACGCCTTCCATGAATCCACGCTTGTACGTTCTTAGCATGATTACTAGTGTCGCTCAAGCATCAAGGTACTGCCGAAAGGTCGTGCGGATTCAAACGGGGCAACCTTTCACACTCGGATGTTGCTTACTCTTCTGGGTCTTGAGATTCTCTCTGTCTATACGTTGCCTAGTACATGCGTCAAGTTGAATTGAATGGCACCAGTGACACCCGCTTGTACCCGGAGATTCAGAGGTTACTATATGACCGTTCCAGGACTTCCGTCTTCGTAAACTCCTCTGAATAATATGTTTGGGGTGACTTGCAGATTGGTAACTCCCTCCCAAATCTAGGGATGAGGAGTACGGATCTCAGACTTCAATGTCATATAACCTTGGGGGCGCTCGTTTGCACGGTCAAGTGTTGCGTATCACCTGAGCCAACGAAGACATATGCCCCGTGCTCAATCTTGCTTCGCCGCCCATGCCCATGCTGTTGGATCCTAATAGCGTCTTTCGCCCAGAGAACCGAAAATGTTGGACCCTTCGACACATGCTACCGGGATGACATGCCATTGGTGGCACTTAACTGTGTGTACGAAATCTCCTTCAAACACATGCTTATAAGCTACTAAGCACCCTCTTCCTTCCTCGCTCAATCCACTATCATGTCCTACGAAGTCCGCACAGACCGTGTCCGTGTCATCATCTTCCTCAAGCAGAATTCGAAGCGGCCTCGTATCACGTCGAAAGAGGAGCTTGGCCGCTCATGGATAGAGGGCCACACCGAACGATTTAAAACTCTCGACATCGTGAAGAAGACCGGTGTCAAGTATGACCTGGTGAGTGGCGCAAGCGTTCGTTCCGGGCATCAGACTTACAACTTCGGATGTACAGGTTCTCATCGACGACAAACTCTTCACTGCGCCACAATCGTTAGGGGCCCGGCTCACCGCACTGGATGAGTGGGATGGCCTGGCCATTTACGAAGCCGAAAGCCAAGAGAAGATATTCGAGGTATGGGATCACTCGAATTGGCCCTCGTGCATTCCCCCCCTGGCTGACTGGCATGCCAGGTCTTGCAATCTGAGGAATACCAGAGGGTCATTGGGACGTATGAGCAGAAGTTCGTCATACGTTCTGAGTGCCCGGTTCTCCCACTCGATCTGTATACTACGTCTTAAGCATTGTGTCCCTTGGGCCTTTCACGAATCTATGTGTGCACATTTTTGGCATGTGTCCTCGAGATACCGAAAGTTCGTTCGGATTCAAACTTATTGACCTTCACTGAAGGTGACCATAGGCTCAAGATCGCCACAGCCTAATTACTGACCAATGAGAGTGCGCCTGTGTTCCTGCCGACATATCGTCGTTGGTGGTGAACCCCCTCCTGTCTTGAGAAATGGCCAGGAATTCGGCTGTCCTCCGTTTGACGCCGCCCATCTAGACCAATCCTGTGATTCCCGTCACGGTTCCACTTGAAGGTGCCACAGTGATCATCTGCCAAAAACGCTGTCATCCTTCATTCGAGCCGTCGTTGGTGACAGCTTCCTATCTATCGATGACGATTGAGTCTTGACGAACTTCGTATAAAAGAGCCCTCCACTCGTGAGGAGTTCCCTCAACTTGTTGAACTCGCCCACATCGCTCATCATGTCCGGCGTCCCTTTCCGCACCGATCGCGTCCGCCTTATCGTCTTCTTGAAGCGAAGGTCAGACCTCACTAGGGAGGAGTTCAGCCACTACTGGAACGGCCCACACGCAGAGCTCTTCCTGTCCCTCGACATCGTGAAGAAGAATGTCATCAAATACGAACAGGTATGAGGTCTTGAAGATCGTCGCCCGGGCCAAGTATTGATCACATAAATCTTGTACATAGGCTCATGTGAACGATAAATTCGTCAAGGCGCCGCTGGCCCTGGGCCTGACGGAGTCCGACTGGGATGGTCTCGTTGTACTCGACGGAGAGAGCTACGAAAAGCTATTTGAGGTATGCATTTGGAGTGACAGGCATGCGAGCATGACAGCACTTACTGAGACTCGCCTGCCAGGTCTTTTCGTCCGAAGAATATGCAAAGATCGTAGCCCCAGATGAGGAGAATTTCTTGGATCGTGCGAAGGTTCAGATCCTTCCGCTGGATCTAGTTACCGTCTTTGAGTGAAGTTCAACAGACAAGTCGAGGCATGGTGCATACCTTGTATGATATCGAATGTAAATCCAATTGCAAGCGCTCTTAGATGATGTCGCAAAATATGTATAAGCCGGAATAAGATCACCTCGACTCAATGGTGTCCTCAACGTGTCCTAGCGTCCATGCGTTTGTGGTGGCACCAACAATGCAAGTCAATCTAAAAAGGGTATCAAATTACACACCAGAAATAACTGCTTTCCACCCAATCTTAAACAGCTTATACCCAGTCTCGTCAGCCCTCCCCACTCCCTCCACCTTCTCCTTCACCTCCGTCTCAAGCACCGCCAACCTCACCCCTCCGCCCCCATTCAAATCACCCTCATCTTCGCCTCCAAACACCGCAGTCACAGTCCCATCCAACCCCTCATGCCGCCCCACCGATCTCACTGCAATGATCATCCAAAACACCCCCCCCTCCGGGTTCTCCGGTCCCGGGCGCGCAAGGAGCCGCTCCACGCACCCGCGTAGCCAGCGCGCATGGTCCGGGTGGTATATCACGTCCGCAGCAAGGACAACATCAAACGGCGTATCCAGCGGCGCGTCGTACTTGGGCGTTTCCCAGTCCAATAGGTGCACATGTACGGGCGCGGCAGGTGCGTTCCCCGGGCCCGCGACGTTCGCGGCGAGATTCGTGAGGACGCTCGGGTGGTAGTCCGTTGCTACGACGGTGGGGTGCGGGGAGACGGGGAAGAGGAGCTTGGCGGCGAGGATGCTGAGGAGGCCTGTGCCGGCGCCGAGCTCGAGGACTCGGAGTGGGCGGGGGAGGTCGGGGCGTGGGGTGAGGGAGAAGGAGGCGGGGGAGAGGGAGATGCGCTCGCCTAGGAGGATGCAGCTGCCCCAGCTTTGGAGCCCGACGGAGGTGTGGTCGTCCTCCAGGAGAGCTTCGTCCGTCAGCTGGACGGTGACTGGGGTTCCGGAGGAGGTGGGGAAGGAGAAAGTGCGCACGATGGCGCGCTCGTACTCCTTCGAGCCGTCATCGCCGGATATGAATGCGGAGAGCAGCGCCGTCGCGTCATCGAGCAGGATATGGCGAGCGGCGTTCTCCTCGGGGGAAGGCGCAAGATCAATCCAGACGGAAGATCGCGCAATGAATCCCGTGGTCCACTTGATAGCAAACTCGCGCTCCAGGTGGTCCGCACGGAGAAACTCGAGGCGATCGGCCTCTCGCGTGTCCGCGGCAACGTGTGTGATGCCCCCCGAGATGCAATCCTCATCTGACTCTTCTTCTGCAGAGGCGTATCCGGAGTCCGGGACAGACTTATCGTGGATCAGCCTGGCGATCATTCTTTTCGGGAGGGTGATCTTTGCAGGTAATGGGGGCGGCTTGGGCGGCCAGTACAAGGCGCGCACTTTGCCTAGCGCATCGGTTATATCCTGGGTGGACTTGGATGAGAGACGTGCGAGTGGGGGAAGGAACGAGGTAGGATGGGAAGAGAAATCGGTGACGTCCATTGTGAATAGAACTTGAAGTAAATCCGTGATCGTGAGCTAGTACGTGTCCTGGTCCGCGGTAAGCATAAAAAATCTAGGGAAAATCTAGTGAGTCTCTATAATGAAGCAGGATGTCAGCCAAGGGTTAATCCACAATAACAGGCATCGCGAGAGAGTTGGAGGAAGAGGAGGAAACGTTGCCGCTAAAATTAAATTTCAAAGCTTTTTTTGTCCACGTGCGTTCTGGTCCATGTGTGACGGAGGCTATTGGACAGCAAACGCAAATAACGCCCTCGATGTCTGCGACGACGATAACGATCAGCTACGAGCTCAATCCGCCCGCACAGATCGTGGAGGATGCTGCCTCTCTCAGCACGTCGAAAGCGCAGACGTTCCCGGTAAATGCGAATCCGGCGGAGGGCCAGGAAAAATATTACGGCGCGTTGCAGAAGGCGATCGCAGTGGCGAAGGATCAACTCGGGCAAGAGCTGACAGCCTGGAGGGACGCTGTGGGGAAGGCAGAGTTGAGCAAGGAGACACAGAAGACGTTGAAGTACGACGCAGAGGAGGAAGAAGAGGAAGAAGAAGAACAATAAAATCAAGGTCTGTCGAAACAGGCGATCACACAGAAACGGGGGAACTGAAAAGTCGTGCAGCCAGAAAAAAGGAATTAAAATGGCTATGGATAATATACCGAGAACATCCTGCGACCCTCTAGTTACTGCGCTTTTCCTTCCCCCTTGGACGTTCCCGAATGACCATCTTGTTGCTGTTCTTTGGTCCCTTGGGTCCAGGCTTCCTCGTGCGCGTTCCCTTGGTGCCCCAGCCCCAGATAGAGACGGGATGCTTGTTGGACTTTGATTTTCCACGTCCACCACCGTGAGGATGGTCGTTCCTGCGAGTAAAGTAATTAGCGAAATGTATACAAGAAATGCAGTGGAGTAGACATACGCATTCATCGCAACACCACGAACAGAGGGCCTCCATCCGAGCCAGCGAGAGCGACCGGCCTTGCCGAGGTTGATGCTCTTCCACAGCGGGTTGCTGACCTTCCCCACCGTCGCACAGCAGTCCGAGAGGATTTTGCGCACTTCACCGCTCTGCAGCCGGACGTGCGTGTAGCGCCCCGCGTCTTCGTGGCTCATGACCTGGCCGAAAGAACCAGCCGAGCGAACGAGGATACCAGGTCCCTGGGGCTTGAGCGCAACGTTGTGAATGACAGTCCCGGGCGGCATGAGCTTGAGAGGCAAGACATTGCCCGGCTTGAGCGTCATGGTACGCAAAATACCCAGCGCCAGCGAGTGCGAGGAAGCGCTCGACTTTGCGGCTGGAGCCTGGCCCTCCTCGCCTTCAGCAGAACTTTGCTCCTCGGCGGCCAGCGCGGCGTCGAAACCCGGAATGAAGCCGTCGGGGATTCCCTGCCTGAAGCTCTGCACCTCGTCGCCTGCGCGCATGCCGTCCGTGGCCAGGATGTACTTCCACCTGCTTGTGCCCTCATCGTTCTCGTTCCGACTCCGCACGAGCGCAATGTGCGCTGACCGCCCCGGGTCGTACTCGATGCGCACGACATCGTACACGCCCGGCTCGTCGCGCACAAAGTCGACAGTGCGTATCCGCTGCTTGTGGCCGCCACCACGGTGCCGCACGGTGATGCGGCCGTGACTGTTTCTGCCACCAGACTTGCGCTGGGCGATGGTGAGTAGGCGCACAGGGCGTCCCTCGTACAGATGCGAGTTAATTGGCCGTTTGAGATGGCGAATACCCGGCGACACGGGCTTGTAGGTCTTGAAGAGGGAGGTTGTGCGGGAGAGAGCGTCTTTCATCTCTGTGTTGGCTTTTTTCTCGCGTAGCTCGGTAGCATATGAGCGAATTTGTGAGTTGGCGGGAGAGGGAGAGAGGGCCCAGCGGGATGATGCTGAGAGACATGGGCGCGCTGTCGACGACGACAAGCACGTCCGAAGCAGCGCAGTGCTGCCTCGCACAGAGGGCAACATGAGAAATTCAAGTCAACAAGGAAATAAATAATTTGTTACAAGCAAGTTTGTTTGGTTCAAACAGACGCGTTCTTCCCCCTTCACCGATCATGGTGAGCCAATTTACTCTCTCTCGCTGCTAATATGGGCTTATTTCATCCTAGGCTATGCAAATATCTACAGGCACGTCTGAGCTGCGGGACATCACCAAAATGGAGCGGATAGGTGCGTCCATAACCCACGCTGAACTGTTCAATGGCTAAGATATTTTCCATGCAGGTGCTCACTCCCACATCCGCGGTCTGGGGCTCGACGATCGGCTGGAACCACGGGGAAACTCACAGGGGATGGTCGGGCAGGCCAAGGCGCGGAAGGCTGCAGGCATGATTCTCAAAATGGTGCAGGAGGGACGGATAGCAGGTCGCGCGATGCTTTTCGCCGGGCCACCGTCCACTGGAAAGACCGCAATCGCGTTGGGTGCGTCGTCTTTGGCTGTGAAATGAATCGACGGCACACGCTGACTGTTTACTTACAGGCATGGCACAGACTCTGGGTCCAGACGTACCTTTCACGATGATCGCTGCGAGCGAGGTCTTTTCGCTCTCCATGTCCAAGACTGAAGCCCTGACGCAAGCATTCCGGCGGAGCATCGGCGTTCGCATCAAGGAGGAGACTGAGCTCATCGAGGGCGAGGTCGTCGAAATCCAAATCGACCGGAGTCTTACCGGTGTGCGTCCTGATGCGCACTCTGAAGCATTCGTCCTTCTAACCATGACATCTCCAGGCGACAAAAACGGGGAAGCTGACGATAAAAACAACGGATATGGAGACTATCTACGACCTCGGCACTAAAATGATTGACGCCCTTTCAAAAGAGAAGGTTCTCGCAGGGGACGTCATCGCAATCGACAAGACCTCTGGAAAAATCACAAAACTCGGCCGCTCCTTTGCTCGGTCGCGGGACTACGACGCCATGGGCGCCGATGTTCGTCTTTCTGCCCTTGGTTTCTAATGTTAGCATGCTCACGGAAATCATCATCACCTAAAGACAAAATTCGTGCAATGTCCCGAGGGGGAGATCCAGAAACGCAAAGAGGTGGTGCACACGGTCTCGCTGCACGAGATCGACGTCATCAACAGCCGCACGCAGGGCTTCCTCGCGCTCTTCGCCGGCGACACGGGCGAGATCAAGCCCGAGCTGCGTAACCAAATCAACACCAAGGTCGCAGAATGGCGGGAAGAGGGCAAGGCGGAGATCATCCCTGGTGTGCGTTTCCTGCCCATTAGTCTACCTAATTTACATACAACACACTAACGTATTTGTGTCTCATCGACAGGTCCTGTTCATTGACGAAGTCCACATGCTCGACATCGAGTGCTTCTCCTTCCTCAACCGTGCGCTCGAGAACGAGCTCTCCCCGCTTGTCATCATGGCCTCGAACCGCGGCATGGCACGGATACGCGGGACAAAATTCCGTAGCCCACACGGGCTCCCCGTCGACCTGCTCGACCGTGTCCTAATCGTCAGCACAAAACCCTACACAGAGGAAGACGTGCAGCAGATCATCCACATCCGGTGCGTCCCCTTCCCTCCATCCCTCCTCCACCCTCACCCTCTAATTGACCTTCCATTGGATTAACAGGTGCCAAGAAGAAGACGTCACATTAACCGCCGACGCCACGGACGTCCTCACCTCGATGGCGATGCAGACGACGCTGCGGTACGCGCTGAACCTCATCTCGTGCGCGCAGGTTGTCGCGCGCAAGCGCAAGTCCGAGCAGGTCGACGTCGAGGACCTGCGCCGCGCGTACGCGTACTTTATGGACGAGAAGCGGAGCGTGCAATGGCTCAAGGAGCAGCAAGGCGCGCTTGTGTTTGAGGAGATTGATGCGGAGGAGGATGGGGATGTACCGATGGAGTCATGAGTCTGGCATGACCCAGCGTCGTATGTTGCATCTCTACATCCACTATTGACTGCCTTCGCAATGTATTTTTTGACATCTCAGCATGTATCTCCGCGACTTGAAGTGAAAGCACTTATTTCTGGAGGTGATGGAAGTGCCTGTAGATTTTACGCTAAATGACGATAGGTGATATTGTGCTTGGAGAGTGGAGAAAGTAGGAAGTCAGCCAAATCTCTGCTTGGCCATCTGTTGAAACATGTCCATCGTGGCCTGTTCTTTTTGCTTGATGGCAGTAGCGCGTTCTCGAGCAGCAGCAGCCTTTTCCTCTCTCGCCGCGTTGAACCTCGATTTCGCCGCATCCCTCTTTGCAATCCTACGCGATAGCCAGCCTTGAGTATCAGAGTCACGAAGGCCACAAAACCACTCACTGGTCTCTGAAGCTATCGCCCCCACCAAGCAACGTCGACTCATCCGCCTCGAGGCCCTCATCTCCCTTCTCCCTAAAGCTGCGATCCGCATCCCTTCTCGCCCTTTTCTTCTCCAGCATCCCCTCCCTCCCAACCTCCTTTGGGCCCACCATCTCCTCAACCCGCTCCTTGGCCTCCAGCTTATCCCGCTTCCGCTTATACGCGCGCTCCTCCTGCTGCTGCTCCCCGGCCAGCTCACGGGACAGAGCCAGGTCCGACGCGGAGGGCAAAGTAGGTCCCTGCACTCGCCCAGGACGGCTTGGTCCCGCGTGCGAAGAGGAAGAGGGTTCGCGGTTGTAGGTCGCGGCGCTTATTTCCTCACGGGCGGCGCGGAGGGCTTCGTCGTCGGCGCGGGTTTTCTTGGACGCGAAGGACCATTTGTATCCAGTCTGTGCTGTCGCAGATATCGTCGACGGGTCGATGCCGGCGTACAGAGACTCTGGGGTTGTGGATTCAGGTCAACCGGTGAAGAACTCAACTAGTGTGCTTACTTCGCAGTTTCCCTCTATTCCATGCCTGATGATTTCACGACATGAGTTTCATTGAGGAAAAGCTGGGAGAATGGATGAAGCTCACCTTCACAAACTTGCGGAAGTAACTGTCTTACAAATTAGTTAGAACCCCCCAACCCAGTGCATGAACGCGCTCACCTTCTCGCTCTATCGCCAGAGAGCTCATCGAAGTACTACATTACCAAATGTGCCATTGATAAAACTGGAAAAATCAGTGAAAATAGTGACACGCACCTTGCCCTTGTCATCCTTGAGCCATATCCTAAACTCGTCGCTTTTCTGGAAATAGTCTGACTCGGATATGGGGGAGGCGTTGTTGGGTAACTGGATATCATCGTCTGGAGTCCTGGAGCGGTCACGATCACGGCGAGGAGACCTGGAACGGGAGCGGCGAGATGACATGGTCTGACAAGGTGGTGGCGCGTGGTAAGCCAAATCGGTGCATATCAACCAACCAAAACAACAGTCATGCTTTGCCATTGCCCACCACCACGAGCACCCTGATCTTCGATTGCTTGCGTTCCATGGGCCGCATCTTGGACCTCTTCAGGACAAAGGTCTTCAAGCGTCACGTCATTTCATCTGGTGCAGCGCGTCGTGAGGATTAGAACTCAAGGGGGCACGTTCATCTGACAACCTGAACGTGTTCAATTTTCAGTCGTTGTATGATGATGATCGTCTTGTTGCATTTCAGTAATCTGCTTCATCTTACCCCCTGTTAATTCGTTTTGTCTTTTTTCGGTTGACATAAATCCTTGTATTCTCGGGAGTCATTATTGTGTGAGTAACCGATGTTCCTCTCGTCCTTGTCCTTTTGCTGAATTAATTGTCCAAATTGCGACCATATAAACCTCTGAGGAACCTCACGGGCATTTGCACATCACCCTACAGCAACTTGCGCAATTCGAAACCTCTCACTTCGACGCTTCAACTTACATTGACAAAACACGAAACCTCACAACTTCACCACTGGTGTTTCAACATCTGAAGGTTCGTCTCCACATATCGTCCTGTGTGTTTATATAACTGACTTCCCCCTCTGGTAGATGAGACGACCAGCACCTGAACCCGGATCTCTCCAGGACTATGTGCACAGACTGGTATCCCATGTTTTTAGCATGGTACTTGTCTCTGTCATCTCCTTCTTACTCTGTGTCATCTACGATCGCTTCATCGCGCCATGGCTCTGGAAGCCCCCTAAAGTTACTCTATGCTCAACGTCGGGCCGCATGGCCATCAAACTAGGGAAAGACGGCTCGCCGATCGCCAGCGGAACTCTTGAGTGCCCATCGATGGTGCTTGCTCAGCATGCAGAGTCAGCTCTCGCTGATCGCAGGCTTGTACCAGGCCCAGAACCGAAGTCCGCCTTGCGCATCGTCGGCGAATTAGACACTGGGGATTGGTCGACTGTTGAAGGATTCAAGATGTTGGGACAAATCTTGAGGATGCTCGATAAAGACATCCCGTACGCTCAGTGGGAGGATCTGACACTTCGCCTTCCAAACCAGGAAACGCATTATTCCATGCTGCCCGCTTCCCATGGGTCTTCCCGACCAGACCCGCTTCCCACTCTCCCGAACCTGAAGTCTCTGACCTGGACCGGACATCGTCAACAGCTCACCGACTCATGGATGCCAATCACCCCTACTCTCCTGCGATCGCTCACGACTCTCGACATCACTTGTGATGTCCTCATAGACGATTGCTTCTATCTGCTCCTGCACTGTAAGGCGGTCGCCACCTTTAAGTTGCAGTCTATCATCGAGACGATGGAAGCAAACGGCGTCCAATCGGCTTTTGTCACGGCTCTCTCTTGCGCTCAAAGGCGGGGTATACAGCGACAGCGACCGGAGTTGAGGTCGCTGACCGTCGCATCCTCCCAAGATGTTGCCCCACTACTCCAACAATTTAAGTTCCCAGCCCTTCGTGAAATCGATTTCAATCTTTCTTACAGAAATTCGCTCAAAGAGATCGGCATTCCCTGGACTCAGCTGACCAAGGTCCATTTACGAGGCATGATAGAACCGAAAGACGTTATATGGGTTCAGGAGCAATGTCCAGGAGTAGATCCTGAATTATCCTTGTGAAATGAGTAGAGGACTACATGTACTTCCACGAGCGCTCGCTCATAGAGAGACAGTACACACATCCACTGAGATATATATGTTGTATCAATGTTCGGTTCACGATCATCGTCCTCGCGCTTCCGCTGCGCACCGTGTGCCGGATACTTTTGGACGTGTCACCCTAGAACGATTGTCTTCAAATCGTTCAAAGATACTGGCTAGTACTAGTCAGTCACACAGCCTTGCACGCTCACCCCATTTCACCGATACTTCACCGATAGCCATGATTTTGCGCACGCAATCCAAGAGGCCTGAGGCCTTGAGACACTGTCAAATAGACGCGCTCGTACCACGTTCGATACTTGTGACCGTAGCTGTCAAAACTGGAACGAATCAGCGATGTCCTCGTTCACACCTCGTTCCCAACTGGCGGTCGTTTCGAGCTTGTTTTTGATGGATGTCTTTTCTGGGCGGCATCTGAAGCTAGCGTATCTGCTCATGGCCGAGTTGCCTTTGCCTGGTGTGGTACTCTGAGCGTCTGCCCAAAGCCTCTTAATTAACTTGGTCCAAATGCTGCTCGAGGTCCCAAGATTCCTGGTCCGCCCTATCCAATCCATCTCCCGATTCTTCCACAACATGCTATCCTACCCTCCCCTCCACGAAGACACTCCCGTCGAACAACACCTTTATCCGAAATATGCCTTAGCAGCGACCTGGAACGACCAGCTGCATGGCAACGAACCCCACTTCTCCGATCTACTCGCGGGCTCCTTTGTCCACAAGCTGTACTTCGTGAAAGCGAAAGGGGGCGCACAGCACGAACACGTCATCGCCGAGATCCACAATCGTGACGCGACAGTCGAGCCAAAAGTGCGCATCCTCCGCTTGGAGCGTGCCAGCGGAAACCTCAGGACGCGGGAGAACGCCAAGCGCGACCAGGCGCGCACTCCCGAGAAACGCAACTCCCCTGCCCAGGAGGCGCTTGACCATTCGCTGGACTCCAGCAGCGAAAGTTCCAAGCCTAAACGCGATGCCCTTGACACTGTCAGGGAGTTCCCGGGCTGGCCAGTGACGAAGAAGAATTTGGTGTACACGATGACATTCCCCGATAACGACCACGTCCCTACGCTCGAGGACCTCGCCATCGCTGCCTCTATCACCGCTAAGCACGACGAGCAGTACTCCCTCTTGCTTCACCAGTGCTATTGGTGGGCCGACACCCTGATGGCCATCATCGAGAGCGTAGTCGAGGAACAGTATCGCGTGAAGACGCACTACAGCGACGAGCTCGTTGAAGATGAACAGATGACTGAATCGAATCTTAGCGGCAAGTTCAAGATTTCATGGCTCACGATTCCTGTCCACAACCGGAACAGTGCCAATATCAACAACCTGACATCTCTTTTTGCGGCCAAAAAAGCGTACTATGTGTGTTCTTTTTCATCTTTACGTGTAACCGACGTATTCTCTGATGTGCCATGTCCACCAGGCGGACCTTGTGCTTATGAAAAGAGCAGATCGAGATGCGAGGGCAAGGGCGGAGGAGGCGCAACGTGCTGCAGAGGCGACAGCAAAGGCAGATCGTGAGGCCAAGGCCAAGGCTGAGGCGACGGCAAAGGCAGATCGTAAGGCCAAGGCCAAGGCTGAGGCGACGGCAAAGGCAGATCGTGAGGCCAAGGCCAAGGCTGAGGCGACGGCAAAGGCAGATCGTGAGGCCAAGGCTAAGGCTGAGGCGACGGCAAAGGCAGATCGTGAGGCCAAGGCCAAGGCTGAGGCGACGGCAAAGGCAGATCGTGAGGCCAAGGCTAAGGCTGAGGCGACGGCAAAGGCAGATCGTGAGGCCAAGGCCAAGGCTGAGGCGACGGCAAAGGCAGATCGTGAGGCCAAGGTCGAGGCTGAGGCGCAGGCAAAAGCAGATCGTGAGGCCAAGGTCAAGGCTGAGGCGACGGCAAAGGCAGATCGCGAGGCCAAACTCGAGGCTGAGGCAAAGATGAAGGCACTGGAGGACCTTTTGGCTGCTCATGGTATTTCCCAGCTCGGGCAGCCTCAGGGCGGTGGCCACTGATTTGTTGCAGTACTATCACGACGGGTCATCTACATACTAGGTAGCGTTTGCTTCAGGCTACTTGCAATTCTACCAGTTTGGCTCGCCGGTATTCGAGACCATATCTTCACATTTAGTATGCTTTTCCAATTGTATCTCTCGGACTCGGAGATGTGTCTTGTCCCATCCCGCCGATGATGGCAACGAGACTTTCTCACGCCTTCCTCTTCCGAGTCGGTACCTCCTCCACACAACTTACAAGTTGACTGTTGAAGAACTTTGAAGAAGTAAAAAGTTCCGAGGCCATTCAGCCCCCCCAGGATCGCGTCGCGTCGAGTGGGAGGACAGTCTTTCACCAACTTGAAGCGTGTTGAACTGTTCAAGTATGATGCTGATCCAACTCGAGGACTCTCCGAGCGGGGGTTTTATCGTACGTTCGCCTGTGAATGTTTTTTGTTCTTGCCACTGACAGCGGCGAACAGAGTCAGATCGATCTTACTCCTTGTCTCGATGACTCTTCTTCGAGTCGTTATTGTTTATGGCACCGACGTCCCTCTCAATCTTATTGTTTTATTGTGTGTTAATTGCTTCGGGACCCGACCATATAAGCCTTCGCGGAACCCCATGAGCAGCTACAAAGTACTTCGACGGCACTTACACAACTCAACACCTCACACAAACCTTACCTTCAGCGAAAGTTAGGCTCCACATATCGTCCCATCTGTTGTATGAAGTACTGACGTTCACCCTCTGGTAGATGCGACTACCAGCACCTGAACCTGCATCTCCCCAGGATAACCTGAACAGACTAGTTTCCCAACTCTTTGGTATGGTACTTGGCGCTCTCCTCTACTTCCCGCTCCTTGTCATCTACGATCGCTTCATCTCTCCACGAATCTGGAAGCCCCCCAAAGTCACTCTATCCACAACGCCCGGCTGCATGTCCATCAAACTCGGCCGAGAAGAGTCGGTCACCAGCAAGACTCTCAAGGGTCTCTTGGTGGCGCTCGCTGAAAATCTTATCGATCACGCCGAGTCAACGCTCCACATCCGCGATCGCGTCACACTAGATCGAGAACTGGGTCCCATGTTTCGCGTTGAAGGGGAACTGGACACTGGGGATTGGTCGGCTGCTGAGGGGTTCAAGATGCTGGGTCAATGGCTGGGGACGCTCAGCGAAACTATCCCGTACGCTCACTGGGAGGATCTGAAGCTTCGCCTTCCGAACCAGCCGATTGATTGTTCTGTGCTCCCCACTGTTCGGTTTGCCGGCTTCGAACCGCTTCCCAATCTCGAGAATCTGAAGACCCTGACCTGGAGCGGTCATCGTCGACAGCTCAAAGACTCGTGGATGCCATTTACCCCTGATCTTCTGCAATCCCTCACGATTCTTAACATCACTTGTGATATCACCATCGACGATTGCTTCTATCTGCTCCTGCATTGCAAGAAGATCACGACCTTCACGTTGCAGACAATCGTGCAAAGGAAGATCAATAACGCGGACGTGAGCGGCATTGAACCTGTATTTGGCAGAGATCTCTCTGGTGCACAAGACCAGGAGATAGAGCTATCACACTTGCGGTCGCTTACCCTCGCATCCGCCCAAGATATTGCCCCACTTTTCCGACCATTCAAGTTCACCTCGCTTCGTGCAATCGATTTCAATCTTTCTTACGACGGGTCCTTGAAAGACATCAAGGAAAGCATTCCTTGGGCTGAACTTAAAAGGGTTCACTTAGGAGGCAGGGTACGACGGACAGATGTGACATGGGTTAAGTCGAGATGTCCTGGCGCGCATCATACATGTTTTTGTATAAAACGCATAAAGTACTAGGTCATTCATATAGATTCTACCCTTATAGCCCCCTCAGCCGCTAACTGCCTAAAATCATCCCTTTCGACCTGATCTCGATGATAGAGCGCAATTCTTATATGCCGAAGCACAGAAGAGTTTTCTGTTTTGGATAGGCGGGATCGAACCATATGGATATATGCACCAGGAGGGGCTTTGCAGTGGGCTAGGGCGAGCTTTTGGAGCCTTGGAAGGTATGTGGTACCATCTCTATATGTAAGGAAGGGAACCAATCCAATCATGGAGCCATGCGTAGAGTCGACAGTCAGTTCAACGAGGGATTCCAAAGCAGGTGATGCGAGGGTTCGTAAGAGCCAAGCTTCAGCTTCCTCTGAGTAGTCTGTGAGCGAAAATCGCTGCAGCCGACAGCGAGATCTTGACCAAAGGTCATCGTACAAAGAAGGCCCATCAGAGTTCTGATATTGGATAATACTGAACGAAGTCAACGATGGCAAAGTGAGACGCTGGATAATGGGATCGGCCGGGGTCTGGCTCACTTTCATGGACAGAGTGCGGAGGTGAGGAAGGGTAATTTGATCATCCAACTCGGAAGTGGGTGGAGTGTAAGATTTGAGTTCTGGAGGAAGGTAGAAGATGTCGCGACAGCCTTCCTCGGGATCGCAGAATCGAAGATCCACAAGATTTTGGCAGGACGGGAGGAGGGCAAGGAGGGCGTTAATTGAAACGGCAACGTCGATGGAGGTGAGCTGGTTCCATGGGACACTGTGTATCCTGTGGTATAGATAATGAAGGTCCCATTTGCCTTTGCGGAGGGAAGGGGCGCCATGAATGATACCCCAGGCTTTCTCCAATGACGGCAGATAATTCTCGAGGAAGCCAAATGAATCGGAATCGCAGCTGATGATTTCAGCGGATTCCAGGACGCACAAGGAGTTGGATTGAAGAGTGTTCTGAAGAACCCAAGGTACCCCGCGCGAGAAGGAGAAGTTGATCGCTTTCCAACGATGGGCGTGCCCGATAAGGAGCGACAGAATGCCCACCGTGATCGATAGAGTGTCCTCCGAATGGTCCAACTCGTGAAGGGAGATATCGAGGGGAAGATCCCTAGATCGCTGCAGCCACGTCTGAACAAGCGGAACATGATGACTTCGCGAACACGACAGGATCCGCATGTTCGTCCACAGCATGGGCATCGAAAGCGCCACGTACCGCCAGCGCCTGCACACCTGTGCCAAAATCATCGGGTCCGACGATGCACCTGGAGATAGAGAAAGTCGGTCCCGGAATTTCCTGGAAGCGCGGGTGCTGATTAGCCCCGGGTCGCCGGCGAAGTCGCGCAGTGA
>JABCKV010000084.1:0-48025 GCA_018282005.1 Asterophora parasitica
GTGGTGAACCCCGGTAGATTGCAGTTGATCGAGGGCCTCGTTCAATTCATTCTCGGCATGTACCAGAGCTGAGATTGCAGTCTGGATTGAGGCAATTATGAATTTTCGCATAGTTACAGGCCCAAAACATTGAAGATACCTATGCCTTTTTCCCGGACAAACCTATGCCTTATGCCCTTTAGCCGACTTATGCCTTTTTCAACAAAATCGCCCGCCTACCGCGACGGTGGACCGAAAAAGGTATGACTTTTCGCAGGTTATGCCTTTTCACGCGTATGACTTGAGGCGGGTTCGACTGTACTTACATTATTGGAGCTAACGGTCCTTCAATGTACCATGGACTTTCGATGTACTCTAATCTACATAAGAGCATTGACCTACCTCAATAGTTTTGTTCTGTTCCGACTTGGTACATATTTAAAATAAATGAGATCTACACCGCTTTACATAAGTAGTCCCTGACGTGACACTGGACAGTGGAAAGGCAACTTATTTCACTCCCCTCGTCCACCAGTCCGACATATGCATGTTGGAGTAGCAAGCAGCTGGGCAGAGCCCGGGGACAAGCAGGTGTGCGGGGTGGCGTCCACCCGCCTTTATGCGGTCGGATCTGCGACCAAAAGCCATTTTGCTGGGTTCGGAACAAGCCCCAGAGTTGAGTAGGACATTATACTTAGGATTACCATCAGGCCTTGAGCATTCTCCTTTCAATTGTTGCATTCGCATGTAATGTAATTTGAAGATTTGACCTGGACCGTACGATCGGGATATAAATAACTAGATGTGTGATGTGTGCCTTATGGCTCTAACTTCACGGAGGTTCACGCGATATTTTCACCATGCCTCTGCCATGCCTCCTGAATTTAAATGATGTATCGTTGACGGCGGCTGCCAGGACTTTGCTTCCTTCTGTCCCCTTTGGTTGCATCCCTCCTCTCGCTCCTGTTCAGCCACATTCGTTTAAAGCTTTCGCCGATGTTCGTTAAGTTCCTCTCGCTCGTTGCTCTCGGCGCCTCCTGTGTCGTCGCAGCGGCTACTCCGACGGTCACCAAGTCCTTGAACCCACCTTTATCAGCAATCGACTCCAGTTACCATCCGATTTCTCAGGTCGCTGCTCGTCAATTGACCAATGCGAAGCGTCTGGCTTCCGGCCTTCCTTTGAAGCCTCCCACTCGACGCCGCAACCGTGAGCACTGAGTCGAGTCATGAAGGAAGCGCAAAATCGTGCTAACAGACCTTTTTCTCCTTTTTCTCCCCAGTCGTTTCTCGTGCCCAACCCTCCGGCACAGTCTCGTGCGTAAAATTCGCCTGGATCACTTGCATTTGCCACTTTTAATTAACATTTCGCTATACATAGGAGCCAGGGTTATCTTGTGGCAAAAGACGCATCCGGAAATTCCATCGGTTATATCCAAAGCGCTCAGAATTCCTTTGGGGAATATGTTGTCGATCCCAATGACACCAATCTAAATGACCGTCTCATCGTCAACATTGACCTCGCAAATGCTCCAAGTGGTACTGCAAATATTCAGACCGTCGTAAGTCGATTTATAGGTGCAATCTATAAGCGTGATTGACTTTGGGCTAGAACGGACCTGACGCGAACCTCCCTTTCTTCGGAGGCATAGTGTCCTATGCGAGCACCTCAAACGACCTCAAATCGGGATCCACTAAGTGAGTGTTTTGTTATGCACAATCTTTTGTTGCATCCGACTATCCTGACTTCCTTTTAGTTATGTATACTTCGGAGGAAGTCTATCGACGTTGCCAAACTCTGTGCCAACTATTGGAAGCAATACAAACTCGAAAGTCATAGGCAGTCCAAGAGCGATTGAGACTGCTATTGTAGGTCATCTTGTCCTGGATACTCTTCATCGTAGTCTTAATTTATTCCACAGTGGACACTCGATGCAAACACCTTCAAGCTCACGCCACAGTGGATCAACACTGACGGGAGCTCCCCAGTCGGATACCTAGGCCTTTCTGACGGCATGTTCATATCTCGCAAATCCAGTGTCCCTTACTGACACGAGCTCTTCACTCAGGTCTTTTGATTTTGACTGGCGATATCAACACATTTGTCCAGAATTTCGGGCCCGTCACATGGGTGGTACGTGTATCCGGGGTGGACTCAACTCAGTCGCTGAAAAATCTCCTCCACAGACTCTGTACTTTGTCCCCGCGGGTACGGTCCCGGTTTGATAACATTTAGATCACTCCATGGGGACACGATATGCTGGATATCATGCATGACAGTGGACTACCTATTTGCTTATCAGTTTTATATTTATTATCTTCTCCGGCTATCTAGTCTTACATTTTAGAAGTGGACAACTAATATTTCAACAGTCAACGTTCAACCTCAGCGCTCAGCGCTCTACTCAGTCTTCAGATATTAGACCCTCAATGGTCAACGTTTGTAAATCTCAGAAACCGCGTCCTTCTTGACGCTGCCTATGGCCGCAGAAGACACAGATGTGTAGATTAAATGCAATGGATTTTGTGATTAGGGATTACAGGTGGTTCCGGTAAGATGGATGGATGAATGTCTATATTTACAGCTTTTGGATGACGAGAGCAGAGGCAGCACCACCCTGAACGAGATGACACCACATCAGCACAACCCACAACCATAGCAAGGGAATCACTCACTCCATTGCAGATACCGGCTGCGCCGTACTCTCCAGACTTGAGTGCGTGGACAAGAGAGACAATGATGCGCGAACCGGAGTTGCCAATGGCGTGACCAAGAGCCACGGCACCACTGTTTGAATGGGCGGTGAGAAGACGGTGGAAGAAGTAGAAGGTGATCAACGTACCCGTTGACATTGATCTTTTCGGGATCAATCTGGAGGACCTTCTCGGCGATACGGACGACTGCTGAGAAGGCCTCGTTGATCTCGAACAGGGAGACGTCCGCAATGGTGAGGTTGGCCTTCTTCAGAGCCTGGGGGATGGCGATTGTCGGTGCCTCGGGGAAGTCGACGGGGTCAGTGCCAGCGTCAGCCCAAGCTAAGAAGTCACGTCAGTATCATCCAAAGTCATCATCAGGAGAGCGATGTTACTCACAGACAATCTTGGCCAGAGGGGTGAGACCGAGCTCCTTGGCCTTCTCAGCAGACATCAGGATGAGCGCGGAGGCACCGTCGGAGATGGGGGAAGAGTTGGCGGCCGTGATGCTGCCACCCTGCTTGAATGCAGAACGGAGGGAGGGAACCTTGTCGAAGATGATCCTCTTGTACTCCTCATCCTCCTTCACGACGGTGTCGCCCTTTTTGCCCTTGACGACAATGGGGACGACCTCAGCATCGAAGACGCCAGCCTTCCAAGCCCTGTCGGCACGCTTGTACGACTCGACAGCATGGGCATCTTGTGATTCACGGCTGATGCCATGCTTCTCAGCAGCGCTCTCACCACAGTTACCCATGGCAAAGTTGTTGTAGACGTCCCAGAGACCATCGGTCTCGAGGGAGTCGCGGCTGGTGAATTTGCCAAAGGCAGGATTTTGCCGGGGAATGAGGAATCTGAAGGGTACGCATGAGAAATGTGGTCTAGGGGTTTGAAATCGGGTACTCACGGCGCATTGCTCATGCTCTCCGTACCGCCAGCAGCAACGACGCTGCGGTCACCGAGCTGGATGCTCTGGGCCGCAAGGATGATGGACTTGAGACCAGAGGCGCAGACCTTGTTGATGGTGGTGGCATCGGAGCTGGTCCTGAGACCGGCATTGAGCGCCACCTGGCGGGCGGGCGACTGGCCAACACCAGCCTGGACGACGTTGCCGAAGTAGACTTCCTCAACGAGTGCGGGGTCGATTTGCTTGGATTCGAGCGCGTGCTTGAGCGCGATAGCACCAAGTTGGGGCGCGGTGAAGGACTTCAGCGCTCCATTCAAGGACCCGACAGGAGTGCGCGAGGCAGCGACGATGACAGCTTCGTGGGCCTGGTTGCTCACGAGTCAGCAAATGGTCACAGGCGTCGCGGAAGAAACTAACCATTGAACGTGATAGGAAGGGTATGAAAGTATTTGGGGAAACGCGAGACGTTGAAGCAAAACGCGACAGGAGCATGGCGCCTTTATATGACCTTACAAGATCGGAATCACAAAATCTGATTGTGATCTACCCTGATCGTACGATTGTGAATTGCACGCAGCTGATGTTTTGCAAAGTAGAACGATAGTCACGGAGGTGAAGGAATGAGGTGAGTGAGGTGGCTAGCGAAGCCTGCGAAGGTCTCAATTTATGTGTATAGTGTAAACCGGTGGGTAAGCTCCGGCGTCAATCATATGTTTGTGATTCGGCAGCCCGCATCTCGACATCCTCGAGTACAACGAATTTCTACGACCTCGCATCTACAGCAGTCCCGAGTACCATGAACCACATCTCTAGCCACCGCACTAGCCGCTGGTCTTCCTTATATCCTTCTGGGTCCAGCTCCGACATCAGCTCATCGACACAGGGTGCAGTCTCGCACGGGTGCAGATACCAACACGGGGTACCCAGCGTCGGGTGATCGCCTTGGGACAACATAGGGAAGGCCGAAGAAGGACGTGTCAGCCCGAAGGTCGTTACTTCGGTCTGCTCAAAGGCAAAGGGGTGGAACAGCGACGTGCTGACCAGATTTGCCAGAGTCAGAGGTGCCCCCTCTGCGTGAGGGTTAGAGCAGATTCTCAAACGATCAGGAGTCCTACACACTCGAATCGTGCATAGTGAAATAGAATGCTGGAACCTGGAACGTAGCCGAGTATACGATGTATTGGCGAGACACGAAACTTTCAGGAGCGACCACGGTTGCAGCATCGTCTTCTTCAGTGAACGATTCCTCTAGGTCGATATCAACTGGGGGCAGAGGGTCAACACTGGTTGAGTGCGTCCTCCGAAAATGAAATACGGTCCGGGACAAGAAGCCTAATCTGGGCACCGACTTTCATTGCAGAAATGAGAGAAACGTAGATAAATTGCGGGGAGTACCAGCGCACAGGATGTTCATTCCAGGACCAGCCGCGGCGGGCGTCGACGAGAGATTTTGCGGCGATGAGCTGCTTGCAGGCGATCTCGAATTGGTCGCGGGTCAGCATAATGGGTGTGACAGGGACGTGACAGTGCGTGGGAACAACTAGGCAGCTGGAAAAATAAGGTTTGAAGCCACTGTGAGCAAATCACAGCGACAACACGGCCAAATCGTCCGCCTCGCCAACCTCAAAACTAAGCCCGTCCAAGTGCCGGCTCGTCCTCCTCTGCGGTCCACCCTCACCGCAAATCTAATCCACCAATATGGCTGTCGGAAAGGTCTGCTCTCGTCACCTCAGATCCAGAAATTGCGCTGACAATGGCTCCAGAACAAGCGCTTGTCCAAGGGCAAGAAGGGTATCAAGAAGAAGGTCGTTGATCCTTTCACACGCAAGGGTGCGTATTCTGCTGTACTGGACGGACGATTCACTAAAATCTGGCTCCAGACTGGTACGATATCAAGGCGCCCTCCATCTTCGAAGTCCGTAACGTTGGCAAGACCCTCGCCAACCGGTCACAAGGACTCAGTGCGTGCAAATTCAATGCCTTGCGGCTTTGGTGCTGAACTTTGCGCAGAAAATGCCAACGACTCCCTGAAGGGTCGTATCATCGAGGTGTCGCTGGCTGACCTCAACAAGGACGAGGAGCAATCTTTCCGCAAGATTAAGCTACGAATCGACGAGATCCAGGGACGCAACGCCCTCACCAACTTCCACGGCTTGGACTTCACCTCCGACAAGCTCCGCTCGCTCGTCCGCAAGTGGCAAACGCTTATCGAGGCGCACGTCGATGTCAAAACCACCGACGGTTACCTCCTCCGTCTCTTCGCTATCGGTTTCACGAAGCGTCGCCCGTCACAGGTCAAGAAGACTACATACGCTCAGTCTAGTCAGGTGCGGGAGATCAGGAAAAAGATGTTCGAGATCATCACTCGGGAAGCAACGAGTGTCGACTTGAAGGAGCTGGTCCAGAAGTTCGTGCCTGAGGCTATCGGACGGGAGATTGAGAAGGCGGCGCGCGGCATCTACCCCCTCCAGAATGTCTACATCCGCAAGGCCAAGATCCTGAAGGCACCGAAGTTCGACGTTTCGAAACTGCTCGAACTCCACGGCGAGTCAACAGATGTACGTCGCTCGCGCTTGACCGCCATCATCCCATTACTTACGCCATTTTTTTTCTTCTGCAGGAGACAGGCACACGGGTGGCGAAGGACTTCAAGGAGCCGGAAGTTCTCGAGTCGGTTTAATGTTGTAGATCGTCATCGGATTACCATGCTTTTGTCCTATGCTGCAAGAGTTATCTATGCACTATGCAAGCAGATATGATCATGAGATTTCTCCCTCCACTGTACTTACTGCCGTGCAATTTGCAAAGCCGCACAAGTCTGCATCTGAACATCAAAACATGTCGATATCTGCGATCGGAAGGCGTTTGTAGATGAAGCCCGTTGTTTTCCCCAACAATTATATTTACTTACCGCTACTCTACTAGCACTATGTCGGACGTCGACTTCATCAAGAGCCACCTCGGGTCCCACCCCGACTTTCCCAAGAAGGTGTGTACCGCCGCGCAAGCATCTTCACGGAGAAGTATATGTATGTACTCGTCACATCTAGGGAATCGTGTTCCTGGATATCTTCCCGCTTCTACGGAATCCAGTCGCGTTCGAAACCCTCATCACGCATTTCATCCATCGTCTGACATCGCACACGATCCCGAACTCGCCCACCAAGAAGATCGATGTCATAGTCGGGCTGGATGCTCGAGGATTCCTCTTGGGACCGCTGATCGCGCTGCGTCTGGGTGCTGCCTTCGTCCCGGTCCGGAAAAGGGGCAAGCTGCCTGGCCAGGTTGTTTCTGCTGAATACCAGAAGGAATACGGCACGGTACGTCCATGGAGGGACTGGAATATCCTTTCCAACTAAGCTGTAACTAAATTACTAGGACATTTTTGAAATGCAAGCCGACGCTATCCAGCCCGGCCAAACTGTAGTTGTGGTTGACGATCTAATTGCTACAGGTGCGTGAGCATGGCAGTCTCTCCATCCCAGCTCTGATTGTCGCGGATAGGTGGATCTGCTAAAGCCGCTGGCGAGCTTATCGCGAAGCAGGGCGGAATGACCCTCGAATACCTCTTCATCATTGAGCTGCTGTTCCTCAAGGGTGGCGAGAAGCTAGACGCGCCGCTGTACTCCATCGTCCAGTCCGATGATTAGACCAAAGTTTCATCTAGAGTCTAGACCAGCAGTCTTGTGTTTTGCAGTGGGTGGCCATTAATATACAATATCCGGTTGGGGTCTTTTGGTGTTACTGGTATATGCCCCGTATCCACCCCATCGTCTTCCACCAACATCCGCACTTGGCCGAGCCCCCCCTGTTCCGCGTAATTCAGCATGTCCACAACCACCTCCCCGGCCGTCAGCGGCAGGAGGACCAGCGCAACATTGCTCAGATCTCCGGCTACTTCTATCTCGTCCTTGTTGGCGGTAGGGTTGATCGCAGCATTGTCGTCGCTGATGACCAGTACCCCAGCTGCAGACGCAGCTCGTGCGTACAGTAGTTTCTCGAGGAATGTGCAACCACCCCGGTGTACCAATAGAACACTGTCTGGATACGAGTGCTGGTATGGTCGACAGCCCTGGGTGTTTTCAGAGTCTCGGTGGACGACGACCCCGCCTTGCCGAGCAAAACGGGAGGCTCTTCCATCAGAAAATGGTTTAGCAGAGACCTCTCCGCCGAAATGGGAGGTGTAGCCAACGAGAAGACTATCCGTCAGATCGCTCGGCTCCTTGTGCATCCCGGTCTGGACCTGTAGCATGGGGTCTTCATCGGCCAAAAACCTTAGAAGAACTTCGGTACGTTTCGTAGTATCTTGACCAGCATCGAGTGCAGCGAAAAGTGACGTGTCGTTGATGTACACGACATGCCCGGACCGGACAGGGTAGTGGCCGACTGAAAGGCAGCGTTGACAAATTATTGACGCATGCGAAGAGGGAGTATTCGCACCTTTCCTGATATCATAACCAGTCCCGTCTAGCCGTCGGACGATTTGACACCGAATGCCGGTGATGTTTTGCAGAACGAAGCCATCCGACAAGACACCAAGCTTGAGAAGGCTCGGACTGATATCTTCTGCCACCGACTTGCCGTTGTGGGACAGGATGACTTCGTAAGACTAAACAAATTTATGGTGAGCACACTCGCTCAGAGGAGAAATTGGAAGATGCACTAACGTAGAGATCAACGCGAGGTCTTTCACACCACCCGTTTGGAGACCACATATTGATGTCGTTCACAGTCGGTGTCACCTCAACGAGCGATCGTGCGTACTCGGCATCAGGACGATGTAGAATTCCCTGAACAAGACCAGATCCAGCCCTATCGGTTACGCGAAGGAAAGGTTTGTATGCTGGACATTGGTGGTTGTCAATGGGACGCAGTTTTCGGCGGGCGGCGGACACTGGTTTGAGATTCTTCTTATCCAGCGAAAGAATGTGCCCCTCGGTGGTGAAAACGTAGTTTGAGTCGTCGCTATTTAAAGCGTTCTCTTCATCGAAGAGTAGATAGAGGTACTGTGTGCACATGATCAGTCTCAGAGATCGGCTCGAGATGACATGGACTGACTTTCAGCGTTTCAGAGAGTGCGAATGATTCCATCCGGTCGTCGCGTTTGTTGGTTCTGAGATCTTGGATGCCAGCGAGCCCACAATCCACCTTTGACCGTGTAATCAAGTCGAAAAGAACGCGCTCTCCGACGTCGAGGTAGAAGGGATCTCGCGTGGCCTATCCAAGTCATTCATTCATCTAGTTGAGCTAGATGGAAAGATTTTGACTCACTCGGTACAAGTACCACGTCGATTCTATGAATTCTGGAAACATGATGAGGGCCGTCATCAGCGTGATCAGTATTTACTCCACAATGCATACCTGGACGTAAGGGATATTGATGTGATGTAGCTTTCTTGTAGTTTGTGTCATAGACTTCGGGTAATCCTGAATGTTCCCGCCATAAATTCCAATCTATAATCATGAATCGTGGCGTGAATGATGCGTCTTGGTCTTGGGTGCTTTTGGACTCACAAATTAAGTGTAATCGGATCGCGCTTTGCACGTCCCCAGCTAGAACCTGAAGACCAGGCCAAAATGCCGACAACGAATCGACTGTGAAGTACGCCACGTCACCACTGTTCATGTTCACTGTCCTATACTGTTGAAAAATTAGGTTGCTTCGGAAGCGCAGAAGGAGGACTTACCCAAAAGCCATCTGCGGCCCTTGAATAACGCATGATGGCTGCGTACGCCTCTTCCCAGACATCCAGAAATTCAATATCACCTGCGAAAGTTGAACACAAATGACAACTCTACTCGCACGACAACGCACCACTCAAAATATACCATTTGAGCGCATACTCATAAAACGAGTCGATGCCAGCACCGATGCCTGTAATCACAGGTGATGTCCATGCCTGATTTTGATTCGATGAACGACAGATTAGCCAGAAAGCTTAATTCACAAACCCCGGTGAATGTGTTGATTGTGTTCCCAACTAGACCGATGTCTGATTTCCGATTCCAGAGCGCAAAGAACGCCTTTCAACATTAGATCAATCAATGGGTGGACTGCCGAGGTGCTAATCCCTACCTTGTGCGCGGCCTTCTCAAAACGATCGTCTCCGGTAAGACGACTAAGCGTTGCGAATTCTAGTATCAGCGAACCCGCTCCGGCAGTGCCTGTCCCAACAGTTCAGTGAGGCTCAACCACGTCTATATGGAGGAACTAACAGGTTTCTACCGTTTCGCCTTTCATTATTCCATGGCGGAGATTTATCTTGAAAACATTGGTCGAGTGAGGAGAACACCTGGAACAGCGGATTATTACTTACCCGGGCGTATGGGAGTCCAGTTGGGGTTGCAAATGCCGGAAGCAGCCTCTTTCCAAGATCATGTGCCATGTCCAGTAGTTCTCCTCGATACCAAGGGAGGTGAAATGTCTGTCCGGTCTGACTTGCAAATTGGTGGCCAGACAACAAGCCTCCAAGCACACGGATAGTCGTTTCAAAGACCTGGGGTTTTGTATTGACATCGAAAGAGACCCAGTTGATGATGTTCTTGACGGCTAACTCAAAGCCCTCTCGATCGTCAAGAACAACGAGTGTGTCGATAACGTCTATGAGCGTCAAGGAGAAGTTGCCCGCAACGTCATTGGACGCGATGTTCTTACTATCAAATCGTAAGACGCAGTTCCACATACACTAGCAGGGGGACTCACGGATTCCCCCAATCTGGTCCTTGACCGGAGCACGAGAGCGGAGTCAACTGAGCCAATTGTAAGTCTCGCGGGTCGAGATTTGGAGGTTAGGCGCACCTCGTCCATTGGGAAGGCTAGAGTTACATCAGTCAAGTTTGAGGCTTCTTAAAAGGTTCGGGACTGACCATAAGTCATGTAGTGGTCGTACCCATGATACCACAGTTCACGGGTTTTCTCGCTGCATTTCAGATCATGAGCGACGTTCTTGATCATAGCTTGCAGACGCACCGAGCAGCCAGTTTCCGTTGTAGAGTCCAACCGCGACCCTTCACCGGGCTTGGTACATGAGTCTCTGTCGCATTCGTTGACCATATCCACCTAGGAGCGTTAACCAAGCCCACCAGGAGAACGACGAGGTATTCCGGCCAGAACTTTGCCCACCACATGGGTGGCGTCTAGAGAAAGGGATCCAGCGAGCTAAATACTTGGTCCAGGTCCACGTTAACGTTGATCCAAGTCCGCAATGTCGTGGCAGTTGCCAAGTTTGGCAAAAGCTCTCGCTGCCAGACATTCGGTCAGGTGATTTCCTGATTTGGTCACATGATGGTGACATAATCCCGATCATTTGGCGCCAGAATCGGAAAGCAGGCCTTCTTATTTATTGCCTTCATAACTATGAGTTCCGTGGCCGATGTGTCGAACAAACTGGGTGATTATATGCTGAAAGGATGGGTATGCGATCAACACATGTCTCGAGATGATAAATTGAATGAATTTCACGCTCTTTAGGTGTTAACTGATCGGTCCTGCAAAACACCAGGATGCAGTGTTCCTCTAATGCGTTCACCGACCGGAAGGAAGCCTGTTGTTCACTTTTGTGCCAACTGCGATGATACACCTGGTGGTGCGCATGACTTTTGCTTCACCTCTTGTCATAAGCTAAAGACATGTACATAAAGTCTCTCGTACAAGCACGAGCAACGCCTCCGATTCAGCATCCAGCGTGGCCTCACCATCCCACATATCACGATCTTCTACGCCACCTACCGAGGTCTCAAGTACATTGAGCTCTCCTGTGTTCGCTCCTCCTGCCGAAACCGAGGAGACAAGGCGTCGTCGAGAACAATCTGATACGGCGTCATCTGAGATCGGCAAACGCCTTCTCAAAGGCTGGGCCATGCTTGGGGATGAATGTCCAAATGCACGGTGCTACGGAGTTCCTTTAGTTCGGCCGCCGAAGGCAGGAGGTGAGAAGGACCCTAGGAAGGTGCGTTGTCGGCGTCTGCGGCTCATTTTCTCTTTCACTGACGGTGGCGGGCATACAAAGGAATGCGTGATATGTGGGGGAGTCTATATCACGGAGGTTGATTGGGCTGGAAGAGAGCGTTTAATTTCTGCAGCAGGTGCTGATGTGCAGCCCGACGATCACAACAATGCCACCACCTCCCGTATCCCCCAGGCGTCGCCGCCACAGGAAGCATACCAGGTACGTGACAAGCCCATCATAGTGAATTATTTTATTGATCATCGGCATGGCATTATATTAGGTGTCCTCTCCATCTCCTCCAGAGCCTGTTATCATAGCCCCTTCAGTGGTGCGTTGTGGAGTCGCGCATCCATTTCAAAATGTCAATTTCTCACTTGTTCATTGTAGGCTTCCACGGCTGCCGTATATCAGCAGCCTGAACGCTCCCTGGTAACTGCATCTTCACTGGCATTTTCCCTGGAGTGGTTTACTTATGCATTCCCTACAGGTGCAAATCAGTGACCCTCTTCACGCCCTGGAGGAATCATCCTTGGCGCTCCAGATAACCCTCAAATCATTGTCTGTGCGGCTAGGGGCTCTTTCCAGTCAGATTGGGACAGATCCCTCCTCGATTGGACTCACTGCAGATGCTATTGGAAAAGTTACCCAGGCATTGTCCCAGGTTCGAGCATTGCAATGGAGCGAATCACAGGCGCAGAGGGTGTGATTTTTCTACACTCCTCAACGCGTCATACGCAAAAAAAATGCTGTACAAGTGGATGCTTAGAAAATATCACCATTCTGTTACGTTTTCAATTTGCAGTCCGCTGGCAAGTCCTGAAACACTGCAGATGTTCAATCGGGGTCGCTTGGGGAATGTGAGGTAAGAGTAGGTCTTTGCGTAGTCGCCTTGCATCACGCATGTGTACATGCGGGCTCATGTTCGCCTCATGTCCCTCTGTATAAATCCCTTCTTCGTAACACATGCCAAGCCACTGAAAATGGCGCCCTTTGTCAACATCTTCAAACCGCTCTTTCAACTCGGATCCAACTCAAAGCAACGGCGACGCAGTTTGACACGAGAGGGAGAAAAGCACGATGCGAAAGACGACGATAGGTATCCAGTAGACAAGCAGCATCGAGAAGGCAGATATCGAGAAGGCGAAAGGTACCGAGAAGACAGCAGCAGGCATCGTGGAGACGGCAGGTATCAAGTCAACGGGCACCACAAGGTATTGCTGTCGACGCCCCTTCCAATTTTTTAGCGTTGACATCAGGCGCCGCAGAGGGATACAGACAGGGTAACGGACCATACTCCTTGACTTTGGAAATATCCATCTGACCCAGAGACAAACACAGCGCGACGCCCAGCCCAATCATTCTCGCAACGCCTACAGATTGCATCTTGACCACGGAGGATCGGAATCTTCTGACTCTTGGACCGGCAGCATTCCTTCCGTGCACAGGCAGTCGGTGGAGCTAGAAAGCACCTGGGCCGGGTCCTCAGAAATGTCTTACGCCACCTCGAATCATCCAAATCACGCCCGCGGGCGACAAATATATCGGTCGACTCCAATCCCAATTAGACAACCCTCGAGGACTTACACAGAAGGGCATGACACGAGGCAGCATGCGAGCCCTCTAGCCCCAAGGGAGCTTCACGCTGATCGGGTGCGTCATTTCGCGGCCATTCGGACGCTGTCGCTGAAAGAATGAATGTGACAGGTTTACCCAGCCTCCTTTGGCGATAGAAATTTTCGCCCAGTCGAGGAGGAGGAACCCGAGGTCATCGAGGTAGGAGAGGTCTCCACGTAGCATTGATAATCATTGAGCTCGATTTCTTTCAACACATTAGCCTGTCATTTACGAACATGAAGTCTGGAATGCCGACCGTGGCGCACCGGACGTGTATCCTGGCGGTCTGAATGTCATTTTCAGGGACGAGGAGGGAAATGTATCGATGAGGTGCGCATGAGTTTCCGCTTGCGTCGAACTGCTCAACGAGATTTTCCCAGAGTGGGCGAATTTGGCGACTCGATCAAGAAGCCGCGTAGAGTGTCCCCGACTATCATACAGGACGAGTTTGGCAACGAGCTTTATCGGTAGGTCCAGCGACTAGGAGAAACGATTGCATGCTAATGTGATTCGCGATCGCCAGGACAGGAAACTTTAGCTACGCAACGTCTCATGGAAGTGTCGACGACTATGAGCATTCACCTTCAAGGTACGGGTTAGAGCTGCGACACTCGAGCACTCATCCACGTTCTGCCTGAAAGGTCGCGGGACCGCCGCTCTAGCCAGATGTCTCGCGAGTATCCAGGGCGTGGTCGTTCGCCATATCGCGACAGTGCAAGGTTAGTCGACCCGCTGATAACGAGTGCACGTCTGAGTATCTTCAGCCTAGGAGTGTATCGTCAAAGGCATACTCCGCGATAAGTTACGCTTCGGTCCCAAGCCACGCCGCGAATATTATTTTGATAGATGACCAGGGGCAGCAGATCCCAATGTGCGTTCTGCCTTTTTAATATTGTATCATTAATGCTGAAAATGACCGGTGTAATCACAGTAGGTCGGCAGGACACAGATTATTGGCACCTGGGGGGCATACCCGGCACCCAGGACCCATGCATTGATCCGCGGTGAACAGAAAAACTGACATGGACTGAATGTTAGATATCTGTATTGTAGAGCACGGCTGGGCCAACACGGACTGACCTGATGTATTTAGTCCAATATCTTTTATCTTCCCCGTCCCCTTCCAAGACCCCGTCCGCCACCTCTTGACCCACGCGAACCTCCCCGACCTCGACCACGGCCACCGCCTTCTGCCATCATAATCTCGTCACGACTGAGCTTCAGAAGTCCACCCTGGAACTTCCCAACTCCCATCTTCAAGCCTCGTTCTCTTTTCCTGGTAGAGGGGCCTTCATCAGAGTCGAAGACTTTCTTCAGCGTTGGATGGTAGTTGCCAAGCTCCTTCGCCTAAGAAAGGGAAGCAGGCGATGAGTGAACGTCGGCATACGAAAAGCGTTGAGCTGACCTCTTCAAGTTCTGCCTTCGCCCTTTGCTTCTGTTTATCGAGCAAACCCTCTCTCACACGCTTTGAGGCATTATTCCTCTCCTTTTCTCGCACAGATTTTTCGCCTCTGCCGATCTTAGCGGCGCCGGAGAGCTCAAGCACACGTCCAGCCAATGCTTTCCGACGTTTAGCAGGAGTCATATCAAGGTCCGGATCTAGAGAGCCAGACAGCAGTTTCGTATGCACCAGACGGTGAAGAATGGCGTCGTTTTGCGCATTTGTACTAGATCGGCAGGTTGGCCAAGGTGATGAAGGTAACAGTGGAAACACACACCGATCATCTTCTTTTTCTTCATCCGTCTTTTCTTTTGCTGGAGCTCCTGGGACATCCTCGCGAAGTTTTGAGACTTTGGACGACTTTTACAGTTTGATGAATACATTGGACATGGGACCGAGCGCATTAGGAGAATACCATGAAGGCCTTCATTTGGGCTTTTGAAGCTGGATCGGATTTCTTTGAACTCCCATAGGATAGATCCTGAAATACCACGATTTTCGAGTCGATAGCGTTGGAGCTTGAACCCGCCGTGAACTCATCGTCTTCCTGTTCGAAATCTAGAAGAAAAATTCACACGAACTCGGGCGAAAAAGAGAAGCCATATACGCACCATCTGGTCCTTCTGATTCTGACCGTGAGCTTTCGTTGTCATGCTCAGCGTCCTCCGCGATGCCTCCCCATTCTTCCTCTGAGTCGTTTTCAGGTACGATTTTGGGTGACTTCCGGGGACTCGGTGCAGTTTCCGCTCTTTTTCGTTTGTTCGGTCCAGACTCAGGAAGAGCGAAAGAGTTCAAGAATTGTTGGCCATGGGCTTGGAGGATGTCAAGCAGATTTTGGGTCATCGAGATTAGGACGCAAGTGTGACCTCGTGTGACCTCATTCCTTCGCTCTCCTTTTGATCCCGCCCGGCGAAGTCGCGTTCATGGCGCGCAACCGCAAGGCCAAAACCTCGAAATCTGTCCCGTCAGAAGACCCTCCTGACGCAACTGAAATCCCGGAAGACGAACAATGGCGCCTCGTCAATGAATCTGGGATTCTGAACAAGATGACCATACCCCGAGCAGGTGACAAGGAGACTAAACCTGAGCTACCAGAAGAGATTCTCGATGCCCTCATTATAATAATCCCCATATGCTTCGTGCTTCTGCTCATGGAAATGTGTGTATTTTCTCTCTCTGTCCATTTGTGTCGTTGGTAACCGTCAATGCAGTTTAATTCACTTCCAGTACGGAAAACATCCAACTTGGGAGGCATTGGTGGAAAGGATGACTTCAGGCGCACCGCGTAAGTATTCTTTTCATGCGTTCAGACAAATTCATTGACCTGTAACTCTCCCTCCAAGTCATATCTATCTTTGTATTTTACAGTAAGATTGCCCTATTCCGATCGAAATACATTCTGACATCAACGTGTAGCGACGCGATACAAGGCTCACCGAAGGACGCAGTTGCTACTTTTCATTTTAGGCACCCTCTCAGGAAGCAGACTGCTATATTTGCTCGACCGGGGGTCCTGGACTGTGAATATGCGACAGGTACGTTCGAACCATGCCCTGCTCTTAACTGCTGTCAATTCCAATTGTTTGCAGTGCCCTCCTTTGGCAACGGCGTGGGTCTACGCCGTAGTGCGACTCGACTTGTTGCCCGCTGTTCTCAACTTGGGCGCAGTTGGTACGTACGTCTGGTGGGAGGCACTCAGTCTGCGGCTGTGATGATCGCGTTTTGCCCCGTACACACTTTCTGGACTCTTATGTCATTGTCAATTACAATAAATTTCGCCTGATCACTGCGGCGTCTAATTTTTCCAAGCACAGAAGTTGTTTGATTGAGTGGTAGATAAATCGTAATATGTATGCGCGATGATACGCCAACAGCCAGGAGTGATCTTGAACTGGATGGGCACCTTATACGAGCAAGGCAGGGCAAGAAAATGTGTCTGCCATCGTTCATATATGCTCGATGATACGCCAACAACCAGAAGTTGCCTTACATCTGGCTGGGCACCTTTTACGAGCAAGGAGAGAGAGATGAGAGAGATACGATGGGACAACAGGGATGACGAAGAGACGAGACGATGCTCGAGAACAAACATGAAGATCATTCCTAAAATCGTAGAAGGTCAGTAGTAGAGCCTGGCTACACTCCTGCGCCTTCGTCTAATTCGCCAGCCAAGAGCTCAATCTTCCGCTGTTCATGAAATTGGTCGGTCGTTATCTAAGTCGAGGCAATAAGTCTGCTTACACGGTAGGTTGTTATTCTGCCTTCCATGACGGTTTTGAGGACTCTTAGTTGCCATTTCAGCCGTCGACTGAGTGAGCCTTGAATGGCGACTCTATGATGATCTAGTCGTTCAACAAAAGCTTTGTAGACACGGTCATCACGAGCAAAGTAGTATGACTTCCGGGAGGATGATTAGTGCTAGACCGGAGATAGAGTTAACGAGAGCATACCGGTATCGGGTCTCCCTTGATAGCTTGCAATGCGTTCGACCACGCACCGAGCATAACTAGATCCCTAAAACGAAAGGTGAAAAAGGACCTTGAAAGTCGCAAGCGCCATAACAAACCCTGTAGCATTGGCCACGCTGACAGACGTATTTAGTTGCCATAAACTCTACAGAATCAAACAGAACACACTAGTCTTCGAGTGTGGCAATCAGCTGAGCCTTCCCAAGCTCCTTCGTCGCGAAGCGCCGGACCGCCGAATCCGCAGCCTGTACAGGCTGCCCCGCAGTGCCGCCGCTCAACGCAGTGGAAATTGTTGACACCTGGGCCGTGACCCATTTGTCACCCTCGCTCATAACCAAGGTTTGTAAGAAAGAGGCCGTCAAATCACTCTGCGATTTCGCCAGACCGTAGTCTATTGCCAGTTTGAGATTGGTTCCTTGGTGAGGAAGAGTGTCAGTCAAAGAGGACATGAGAATGGAGGAGACAAGACGTACGCAAGGCCTTGAGAATCATCTTCGTCCGTTGCTTGGGTATGTCTTCGTCACTCAGATGGTTGATGTAACGTGAAAAGGCTCCCAATAGGAGGATGGCGACATCCCTATGTGACTGTCCTATCCGCATGGCATGGAGTAGTGGTGTGGCGTCGCCAGTTTTCCGAAGCAGAAGCTGACTTTGAAGATGAGGTGAAGGGTATTCATATTGTGAGAGACACAACACGCACATGGAACGCCCGATCACGGATCTCCATGAGAAATACGATGTCTTTCTGCTCAATGGCTCTGAACACTTCGAAGGCCTGGAGAGGTGAATGAGACGAGCAAACCCTGCGATAACGACAGGTTCACCTGAGGTTCCTTCCATGCTGAGATTTTTGTGACCACTTTCGGCGACTTGGGGGTTGATGACGATGATCCCATGGACGAGACACTTTCTCTTCGCTCACGCTCTGGGGTATGTGGGGAATCGTAGTCAGAGGGTGGACTAGGGCTCCGACGGAGTTGTCGAAGGATGGCTTTAGGGGCCAGTTCCTTGGCTTCGCGCAACATAAAACCTGCCAGACGTCATTGAATATTCAGAAATACGAGTCTCCTATGCATACCACCAGAAGGAAGCCGCTCTGGGAGGCAGGGATCCGAGAGTACTCTTCTTCTTGCATTTGGAATGTGAGGCCGGGTGTCCAAACATTCCCCGAGTACTTGGACCACTGGAGCGTTGTTGAAAGCCATCAGAATTAGAACTGCGGAGAACTAAGAGAGAGATCTTAGGCCGCTGCCTCTTATTTATACATGGGAGTAGCTTATTGTTCACTGAATTCGAGTGATTTGGACTGGAGGGGGCGAAGACGGAGAGGGGGTAAAGGTACAACAAGGCTGTGATGGAAGCCTGAAGACAGTGTTGAATGGGACGTGGACGGTGGCGGTGATGCTAGTGGTCATAAACCAGTCATAAACAGTCTGAAGTTTGCGATCAAATAACAAGCTTATCTAGAGACCTTGTTGACCTTGCAAACGCATACTCCTTCTTTCTCCTACTTCCACTGGCTCTGTTTCCTATTCAACTTGTATACAAGGGATCTGGCGATGCTGAATGTCTGGAAGCGGACGTGGAAGGCGAAGGAGCCTCTGGCTAATTCCCGGCAGGATAGGTTGGATGGACCTGGCAGCAGTGCGTCCAGACTGGACATCACTGCAGCAGACCATCCATCTGGAACCACGCCTGCGGCTCCTTTGCCTCCCGAGGGCTTCAGATTGAAGCGTGTTGTCTCTGACCGGGACTCGTATTTTGAACCGCCCAGGAAGAGACTTAGGTTTACTGCAGTTGAAGACATTATTCCAGGCGGTGTAGGAGACAGGGTTTTGACAGCAGCTAAACGGCAAAACAGTGAGTCGACCCTCATCTATTTTGATCTTCGTGCTTAGTTGATTCCCCCAGCAATTGTAATCTTGCCACCAAGGAAATGTACGCCATTCTTCGATTCGTTTAAAAGCGCAAAATCTCAGTCTAAATAGCACCCATACCCTTATTGGTACCATTCCTTGCCTTCGCCGTTGAAGCGGAGTCGCTCCGACGCGATAACACTTTCGAACGACATCGGACTGCGTTGGTTGTTGTCAAGTTCGTTAGTTTCTGATAATGGCCCTTCATTTACTGACACTTCGCCTCTGATAGTGGCAGCTCAGCACTCGATTCGCATGCATGCGACATCCGTGCATTGACACCCGGAGTTGCCATTTCAACGTATGACCTTGTAGGCAGTAATGCTGAAGCTGACCCATGGGCAAACTTGCTACGCCAAGACGTAGTCGTTGTAACAGTGGCAGTAAGCAGCCCTTTTATTTTGCTTCCAATCGATTGGACTTCTCATGTACAACAGTCCTTGTTGGATTCGCTCTCGTGCGGAGCACTCGCCATGACACAGCTTCACACTTTGACTTTTGGTGATCTTCAGATCAACCACGGTGAACTGAGCGCTGGCATCCTACAGCTCATGAATGACTTCTATTCAGTAACCGACCGCCTTTCCCGTCCCCGCGTGTTCGGGTTTGCGTCTTGTAACGCCAAGTTTGACGAAGGCCAGATAGAGGTTCCTATGGACTCGAAGCTCCTCGATCTTGCCACCGAATTATCTACGGAACGCCCTTCTCGGGAAGAGACTGTTCTTCTCTACGACAAAATGACCGAACCGACAAAGACTACCCTGTTTCAAGAGTTGCAACCGCTAATTTCGTCTCAGCCCTGTTTCGAACAACTGTTGGGAGATTCAAAGCATGTACTTGAGGATCTAGGGCCATGCGCCTCTGACCTTGTTTGGAGACGTGCTTTAAAGGAGTCTAGCGCTCTTCGTACCGACCACGACCCCAAAGAGAAATCTATCAACGTTGTGCAGACTCGAGTTAGGGACCTCATCAAGAATTGGACTTTCGCTATGCCGAATCTGGACCCTAGCTCACAGAGCTTCAACGTGAGCATGAAATTCGTGATGCTCGTTAAGGCTCTTGAATCGTGCGAGCCGTACGGAGACAGATTTCGTGGAATCGTTCTTGGTGTGTATAATCTAGAGAGAAGCATTTTGTCGCCTAATTACTCCCTTGCCAGTTCGAAAGGAAATAACAGCGCTTGCTATCGTCGACTTGCTACGAAAAATGGACGATCAATTGGGTTTTCTTCGTCCGATTGCGTTGCATGAAAAAAGCCAGGTGCACTTCAAGGCTTGTGATACACTTCTTTGAACTGACGCCTTTCGAAACGTCAGGAAATCTCCCCGACGCTTGCGGCAAAGGTCTACAACCTGATAGTCATCCTCGAGGAAGATGCCACGAGGGTGGCGGCCGCTGAAGTGTCAATACTCATACGGTTCGCACCTGGACCTCTGAATGATAATCATCACTTACGCCTCTTGGACAGGTTCGACGCTCTAGAAAGCCTGGAAGCTGGTCATAAGTTCACATATGGATGCGAAACTCACTTAATTCACATGGTCGAAAGAAATCGTGGAAATTTTCAACAAAACGTTTCTTCATCAATCTCTGACGAGCCGCAGGCAACGATTTTGAAACTTCCACATCTAACTGTGGAGAAAGACCTTGCAGCTGACGGTGACCCTGGATTCATCCAAGATCCCACTACCGGCAGCCTTATAAATCTCGACAACGCCGTTGAAGCTGTTGGACGAATATCGTCACGTCTTCCCGCTAAGTCTGTCAAAACACTCTTCCACGTGGAAAAAAAGCAGGCGCATCATCACTTTCCCCCTTCATTCGTCTGCACTGTCGTCATCCCTGGCATTCTGAACGCCGCAGGTCCCGCGCGGAATTCAGAAGACATTGCCAAACGTGCCGCTTGTTACGCTATCTGCCAGAACCTTGCGTCAAAAGGTCTACTCGATTGTCGTTTCTTTCCACAACCCGAAGCAATCGCAGCCGATTACACGTCTCCTCCGGATGCCGAGAAGTCTGGCGGTGGTCAGCGAAGCTATACTAGGAAGGAGCCAGATTTTTGGACGAACACCAGAGGCATTCCTATCGGGTCGCTCTATCCAGTCGTCATTTCTACCATGCATAGAGATGCAGACATGCAGCCATATGCCCCAATTTCAATTCTCACTCGACAAGCTCTCCCAGATCTCGCGAGCTTCAAAGTCTTCTTCTCTGGAGTTCCAGCAACGATCTCCATGCAGCGTGGTGCGCCCCTTCGACTTACAGAGGGACAGATCCAGGAGCTGTACCTGTATACCCTCAGGACCTGTCGCATCGTCACCAACAAATCTATCGAGTGCCCTTTAGCCAACATGGTCTACTTCATCGCTCCTTTGAGGTTAAACTGGTCGCCCGCAGATGATGATGCATTTAATCGCCCCAATGAACTTCCTTCTATCGCGGAATATATTCCCTGGGAGCTCGTCAGCCTGGCTGCCCATGGCTACAGTGTATCCTTCAAGCGAGGAGTAACGACGGAAGAGGCCCAACGGGACTTGCACGATGCTGTTATACAAGACCGAACAGTGGAGTTCACAAAACGATACGCTGCAGTTCGTTTGCGAAATGATCTTTCGCCCTTGAGCAAACCGACCGATAGCCCGGTGAGTGAATGCACGCCATGCCCGTAGTAGCTTCGACCTCAGCTTACCCCTTGATTAAAGCGTGAAGCCCTCTTTGACAGTATCCTTGCTCACTGTAAAGCGAGACGCAAAGGCTTTGAAGGCTTGAGGGATGAAAATCAACCCCTTATTGAAGTCACGTCTCTCCCGCCTGTTTTGAATCAACTGAATCCCGCTTCACGACCTTCGACAACGACCAAGCTTCAGGCTAAATGTAAGCAATCCTCAACTCCGCTCTTCAATTGCTCTTCGTTGACTGCTACCAGATCTGATACCTGAGCTCTGCTCGAAATGTACAATTCCCGCGAGGTGATTATCCTGTTTTCTATTTTGCATAGTAATGGGGACTAAATCGGTTTCTTTAGTACCATGCGAACCATGCGTCTTCTACCGTCCATCACTCGACGCATCGACGACCTTCTCCTCGTGAAAGAATTAAACGCAAGACTATTTGATCACGCGATCTCGGATACTCTTCTGCACACCGCTATAACTACGCCGTCTTGTGGCATTGAATTCGACTACGAACGCCTGGAAATACTTGGTAGGGTCATCGATCGTCACCTCTGTTGTATCTTCCTTAATCCATGAATCATTCCAGGTGATGCGTTCTTGAAATACGTGTCCTCGATCTATCTCTACGTCTCGTGGCCTGAAAAGACAGAAGGAGAGCTGCACAGTGCGCGACAGGACCTGATCAGCAACAAATCCTTGTTTAAACGCGCGTGCCGCACCGGACTGCCCACTTACATCCAGTCAAAATTGTTATCTCCTCGAACCTGGGCTCCGCCGAACTTCACAAAGGTTGTTGAACCACGCTCCAGTTCAAATGGGACAATGTCTGCGAAGCCAATGGTCACTAAGGACGCTCCTGCTGCGGCCGGAAAGGCAAAGGCGTCCAGGGTGCAACAGGAGCCGGAGGATGGTGAAATCGACGACAAGGAATCGCCCGCATTGACACCTATGAATAAGGGGAAGCAACCGCGCAGGAGAGGAGCAAGGGGCAAAGGGGACCCTACGAAGCATTGGCTGGGGGATAAGGTAACGGGTTTTCTCTTCCACCCACAAAATCTCATCATCCTTCGCAGGCTGTGGCCGACGTCGCGGAAGCCCTAATTGCGGCTGGGTATTCCGCGGGTGGAGAAGATCTGGGCCTCAAGGTCGTCAAAGCAATTGGAGTTCCCATCTCTCTCGACATTCGCGCTTGGGCAGACTTCAGAAAACGGGCTGCTCCGATTCTCAAAAATCCCCTCAGAAAGCAAAAGCCTGAAACACTCAAGGCGGTCGAGGCTATCATTGGATACAAGATCGCACAACCGCATCTGCTTGGCCATGTGCTCGTGCGTCTCCTCTCACTCGACGGAAATGCCAACAACTAAAACAAGCCTTTGGATAGATGCATCCTTCGATACCAGGTATCGACGCCAAAACATCTCAGAGGCTGGAATTCGCTGGTGACGCGGTTCTTGACTTTCGTATGCAACATCCATTAGTCTTCCATCGCACTCGCTTATATGGATTTCAGTGGTAATTCGACACCTATTCAATCGAGAGAAGCATCTCACACCGGGCGGCCTTACAATGCTTAAAGTAAGCTTGCTGTCTGCAAATTTTCCGCTCAGCTTATGCGTTCAATTCAGGGCGCCATGGTATCCAACTCGGCGTTTGCGGCGATCTGTGTTACGTCTGGCCTGTATGAGCATTTCCAATACAGATCGAGCGCTCTCACACAGAGCATTTATGAATATGTCACGAAGCTCATGGCTCAACGAGCGAAGGAGTATCAGGAGGCTGAAGATGAGGGTCGTCCTCCAGGGCAGTTCTGGACAGATATCTCGGCTCCAAAGGTACGTCTGGTTACCATTCCTGTCTAATGAGTGCATCTGAACAGCTACAGGTGCTCTCGGACATTATCGAAGCCATAGTGGGTGCCGTTTACGTCGCGGACGGCTTTTCATCCAAGGGCGCCGAGACTGTCTACGAAAAACTGCTGAAACCCTTCTACGACAAACACATAACGCTAAAAACACTCTCGCAACATCCAACGAAACTTCTATTCGAGTTATTCCAGAGGCAGGGATGTCGGCAATTCAAGACATCGACTGACCGGAAAGAGCAAGCAGGGAACACGCATACGGTGCACAGTAAGACTTCCAACACCTTCAACATCTTCTGGGGAGGTGACTCATGTTTTCTTTGCAGTTCTAGTTCATGGGGTCGTCCTGGCCAGCGCGGAGGACTCTGATGCCAACATAGCTGCTCGCCACGCTTCATTCTTTGCTCTGGATGCACTTGAAGGGGATTCTGCGTTCGTTGCGAGGGTTTGCGACTGTCGGTCAAATACCCAGGGATCGGGCAGAGAACCACAGGCAGACAGCGAGATAGAGGAGGGCATGATAATCGAGTGAACAATTTGCTCGGATTGGAACCAATGCCATGATTCATGATTCGATGGATTCGATGTTGAGATGACAATTGCAACATAATCTAGAGTCGCCCAACTGCCGGCTAAACGCCTTTATGCGCCACCTTGGGATTTGATCCTAAACAAAACTTGAGGTTAGAAATTTGCAAATGAACACGATGTCATGGACACACAATTGCCATTTCGCGGCAACGAAAGGGATAGCGAAGCCGAAGCTCAAGTAAAGACCGAGTTTAATGCCGAAGGCAGCCTTTTTATCTCCCGGCCATGCGAAAGGGAGATGCTGCCAAATGTTGGTTTAGCCCCCTTCACCCCTTGGAAAAATGGTGTGCAAATTACGTGGTAGTGGCCATGGTCACCGCGAGCCGGGGCGGTAGAGTGGAAGGAACGCGCACGGGCGAAAGCCTGCTGGCGGAGGACGGAAGAGCGGGCGAGAATGGAAATGGACATGGTGGTGGAGGTGGAGCTGTCCGTCGTTCGCGATGTTCTGCTCTCGGGATACTTCGGGAAGAGCCGACAATACACGTGACCTATTGCGGAACAACAGTGATCCGATGCCGAAGGTTGAAAAGTTACAAAAGGCGTGCCTCGCTACTTCCTAGTACTTAACTGCTTCCAGTGTCTACCAGCACTCCCAGATCCTCAGTTACCTGCAGTCTTTGCATGTACTCGAACCAGCTCTGCTCATCCCACAACTCCCATAGAGGTTCCAAGCACTCCGCTGCCGGCTTTCTCATATCTTTCTGATTTGCGCACACACCCCTGCTCCTAACTATCTACTCTATCGAATACAATGGCTGCCAACGGAACTAGCGGAACCTCTGGGTACAATACCCCTGAGTCCCAGCTTGAATCTATCCTTCCCATCCACCCCACTGCTGCCCGTCGCCCCCATGCGATCACAGTCCAATCGGAGAACACCCTTTACACTGAGGAGCACATTACCTCCAAGTTCTTCAACCGTGGCTCCAACGTTTCGGTGTCTGACGGGCACTTTACCATCACCCCTACCGTTCAGCCGTACGAGTTCCAGACCAAGCGCACCGTTGGAAAAACTGGGTTCGTGATTTCCATCTTCTTAAATCTTTCGCGATTTTAACCATTTTTTTTCATGTAGTTTGCTGCTGATCGGCGTTGGTGGTAACAACGGCACCACTCTCGCTGCAACCATCCTCGCCAACCGCCACAATATCACCTGGCACACCAAGCAGGGCATCCAACAGCCCAACTACATAGGCTCGCTTCTTCGCGCTTCCACGGTCCGCATCGGCACTGATGCTGCCACTGGCAACGATGTTCATGTTCCCGTCTCCGACGTTCTTCCCATGGTTCACCCCAACGACCTTGTCCTCGGCGGTTGGGATATTTCCGGCCTTCGGTTGGACAAGGCCATGGAGCGTGCCCAGGTTCTCGATTACGACCTCCAGCGCCAGGTTGCCCCCTTCATGGCGCAGCTTGGCGCCCCGCTCCCGTCGATCTACTACCCTGACTTCATCGCCGCCAACCAGGAGGCGCGTGCGGACAATGTCATCCCCGGCACCGACAAACAGGCGCATCTCGATCAGATCCGCGCAGACATCCGCAAGTTCAAGGCGGACAATGAGCTCGACCGCGTTATCGTGTTCTGGACCGCCAATACCGAGCGCTACAGCGACATCATCCCGGGTGTGAACGACACCGCCGATGCGATCCTCGCCTCGATCAAGAGCTCCCACTCTGAGGTGTCTCCTTCCTCCCTGTTCGCCGTTGCTGCTATCCTTGAGGGTGAGCCTTTTGTCAACGGCGCCCCTCAGAACACCTTTGTCCCGGGTATCATCGCCCTCGCCGAGCGCCACCAGTCATTCATAGGCGGTGACGATCTCAAATCCGGGCAGACGAAGCTCAAGTCCGTGCTCGCCGAGTTCTTGGTCAATGCGGGCATCAAACCCCTCTCCATCGCCTCGTACAACCATCTTGGGAACAACGACGGGCACAACCTCTCTGCGGAGCGCCAGTTCCGCTCCAAGGAGATCTCCAAGTCCTCCGTCGTCGACGACATGGTCGATGCCAACCGACTTCTGTACAAGGCGCCTGCAGCGGGCGAGAAGGGCAAGGGCGAGCACCCGGACCACATCGTCGTCATCAAATACGTTCCCGCTGTTGGTGACTCGAAGCGCGCGATCGACGAGTATTACTCCGAGATCTTCTGCGGTGGGCGAAGTACGATCAACATCTTCAACGAGTGCGAGGACTCTCTGCTCGCTACACCGCTCATTCTCGATCTGGCGATCCTCACCGAGCTCCTCACGCGTGTCAAGTACCGCCAGCTCCCTGCCGACGGCAGTGCCGCTCAGAAGGACTTTGCGCCACTCTACCCTGTGCTGTCGCTCTTGTCGTACATGCTGAAGGCCCCCCTCGTCAAGCCCGGTACGTCCTCTGCTATTCCTTCGTCTCTTTCTATGATACTTATATAAACATTCTAGGCACTGAGGTCGTCAACAGCCTCAACAGACAGCGCAACGCGCTCGAGAGCTTCCTTAAGGCCTGCATCGGCGTTGAGGGCAGCAGCGACTTGCTCCTTGAGACGCGCATCTGGTAAAACCTATCCATCGTTGCCGCTAGGGTGTGGGCCAAAAGGGCCCGATTTCCTTCATGTACTGCTTCATGTGTTTGACTAATATATGTTGTTGCCAATCGTCCGTGAATTCAAACTGTGCTCTCCGAAGGCTACAACGCACGCGTGGCACTTTGTGCGCCACACAGGATAGTATGTCACTTTAATGAGGGGCAATCACATCTTTCCACGGTATCTATGGATTTTTTTCGAGCTGTTGTGTAGGTAAGGATGTATATCTCAGATATTGCAACACCGTACTGAATGTAAACAAGGCAGGTACAGTGAGCTTCATGCAAGGGGAGGTTTTGTGTATATGTGTTTAGGTGTTTACCTTGATGAAGCAAACAGAAGTCATTTCGCGGAGTCCGATTCTTCTGCCATCCAGAACTCACTTACTTGTCTATATTGTCTTGTTAACTTGTCGGCGTGCGGTCCTGTGCGCCATGTCCGATGATCTGAATCGAATGCCTCGTCCTTACCTCGCTGATATAGCCGTCGACCCACTGACAAAACCATCCCGCATTTTCCATCATGGCTACACCCCAAGGAGACTCATCGTAGAGCTCTTTGCAGCTCCCCTTTATCCTGACGGGGATATGACCGACGACGCCAACTTCGCCCTGCCGTACGATTTTGTGCTGACGGCCTGCAAATGCCTAGCCAATAACGAGCCTGGCACTCTCTGGACATCCTCGCGGCCGCCATCGTTGTTGCCGTCGTTCGTTCAGCCAACAAAAGATTGCATGCTTAATCCTGGCAAATATACGTATCGTATCACGGGGAAAGCATGGCGTTACCGGTACGTTTCGGTTGCTCCGTCCCTCCATGCTGCTGACATCGATGGTAGTTACCCAAAATGCCCAAGGATTGGGGATGACGTAGGTTGACGCGTGCCAAGCAGGTGACGATCGCGTCTGTCACGTGTCACGTTACCAGCGTCGCGACTCGCGACCTTTCGCGCACTCGCTTCTTCCTACCACACCCCTCTAGGAGAACTTCATGCGCGTCCGAACGCATAAATTTCTTTCTAAAAGCGCTCTGACTCCTATTTTTGTACACACCATCCACGTCTGAAGTTGGCGTTGAGTTTGCAGTGTCAGCCCAGAACCCAGTTGCCACAGGGGAACTAACATGTGCGCCACGGGCTACATGAGCTGGCCAGCCACTCGCTTCACCCCCCATGTTCGTTTCCCCACTAACTCCACCACCCCCATCTTCCATGGCCCCTTTTCGCTATCCCCTCTGCTTTTTTGCTGTCTAAATGTCGTCACTGACTCTTTACTGCCCAGGATCCCTGGTGCTCGCAATGCTTGTCGCGCTCGCCGCCGTTGGGTGCCACTCGTTGTATATGCTACTCCCTGCCTTCTGCCTTGGGTGATACTACGTGTGCGTCGTCAGCAACTCCGTCTCGCTCTTACTCTGCTTTCTGTGATATCCTCATCATCATTTACTCGCTCAGGTCGTTGGGCGCCGCTCGTCATCGACGATACCGCCTTGTGGACAATGTTGCTGGTCCATCGTCAGCCACCTGTTGGGCGATACTCCACTGCGACTCTCATTGTTTATGTCATTGTTGGATGTCGCTTGTCTTCGATGTTGCTCTACGTCTTGGGCGAGGTTACCGGTGCGACTTCGGCTTGTTCAGACGCTTATCATTGTCAATCCTTGGGTGGTTGTCAGCCGTTTGTCTCCGAATCTCGATGCTACTCGCCACATTGCCTTGTTCTTACCTCTGCACTTCTGGGATACGTCGCGGACGCTCGTCACCGTCGATCCTTGGGCGATTCCACGGTCTCTCTTCAGCTATCTGTTCTCTCGAGTCCGAGCACTTGAACTCGGTGGTACGACTTTGCCTTCTTCTTACATCTGCACTCTCTGTGATACCATTATCATGCTCGCCGTCAATATTTGAAGACGCGCTCGCCGCCGTTGGACTTGTCTTCGATTTTGCCACTGCACTTCGCCTGGCAAGGCGATATCCCCGGTACGTTCTTTTGAAGCCAAGTTACTGACCTATCCGTTCCTTTTAGGCGATTCTTCAACAAGCTTGGTCTTCTCTGACATCGTCACCGTAGCCTCCTTCGACAGTCTCTGAAACGCTCCACATGCACTTCTACCTCCTTTCATAGGGCGCGTCTATTTCTCTGATGCCGTCTTCGACGCCTGTAAGCACATCTCCCTCTGCAACCCTTGTACCGTTTCTTTTAATGGGGTGCGGAAGCGTGACGAGAACAACTTGAAGAGGTTGGGACCCTCGTAGACGGTGAGTGACTCTTACTCTACGACGCGCCACAGGCACTGTTATACCACTTCCTTTCATTGGGCCCCTGATGGGCTTCTTCATCGCACTACCTCGCCGCTACATGCACGACATATCAATTTATTCGGTATGAGAGTTCTGTTTACATCGTCCAATACTTATCAATTACAAGCTTAAACGAGACGTTTGAATTAGGCTGCAAGTGTAGGTCAGGCTATCAGCTGCTGAGGCCCATCAAATGACGAGGATCTCACCATCGACGAAGCGCCAGGTCTGGTTGGTGCCCTTCCACTTGCCCCAGAGAGTGACTGGGGTGCCGTTGTTTGCGTTACCGTGGTCGGAAAGGTCGACGTTGAACTTTGTTCCGTGGACGAAAATCCTAGATGGAACCGACGCGATTTAGCATAGAGTCGGAGGAGGTCAAGATTCGAGAAGGACGGACCTGTAGACACTGGAGTCAACATCATCAGGCCAGATATCCCAAGCTACGGGGCTGTCGGATGCAAGAACCGAATGGCCGTTCTCGACATTGCCAGGGGCGACACCAAGGAATTTGCCGGTGCCGGCATTCTTGAACGTCCACTGGTTGTTGTTGTTCTCGAGGATCCACTGAAGCACTGTTAGGAGAAGACCATCGCGAACTGAGAGTGGCTAAGACTTGCCTTCTGATTGTCACCGCCGTTCTGGTTCCATCCAAGGACTAGTAGGTAAGTAGTCTGAGGTCAGCTGTGATACGCATGCTCTTATGGCTCGCGACATACTGGACTGGCCGTCTGTGCCAGAGAGGTCGAGGACGGTACCAGACTTGACGTTCACGAGGACGTAGGCTCTGCCGTTCTGGATGGACATGATCGATTTCTGGAGACCCTCGAACGTGCTGAGGGGTTTATATACCTCTTGACCCCCTATATCACGCGGCATCCGTTCGTGCTGTCACTCCATGTCAATCGAACATGCTATGTTCTAACAATACCGGGGAGCGTAATCGGGGTCTAGAATGAGGAGCTTTGGGGTGGTGAGGCGGTGACATAGGCCTTGGAGGCTCCTGCTGACCCGCTATCGCCATCGATGGTGCCTTTATGATCACAAAAAGAGAATAAATCGCATCAGTGCGGTGCTGTTGTACCGGTATACGCCATACAAACATTTAAAATGCGTTCCGTGGCCTTTCCAGGTGGTATACGGTACATCACAGGCGGACAGGCGGAGGGGCATTCTGAATCTCATTGAGTTGGTCATTTGTGGCTGTGCCAACGGGCGATGATCATGATGGGCTCTTCCTATTAAATATATGTACAGTATACACAATGACATGGTCCGGGTCTCGGGACCCAGACTGTGGAGCCGCGTCCGCGGCCTATTCATATAGTGCCATTTATAGCGCCAAGATGGTTCTTTCAGTGTGCGCCACATGCTTTCTGTGTCTGCATTTCCGATCAGTAATTTCTGCTTTTGCGCCAACGGCAAAGAAGGCCTGAACATCGTGTGGTTTTTACATAAAAAACAGAGCAGCCCCCGATTGCTGGAGAATCAGAGATGCTGGACAGTGGATACAAACATCTGTTCAGTCAAGTTCAGTGACGTTCACAATTGAAGCGAGATTCGTCGTATTCTCATGACATGTGTACAATGTGATATACATACTGGTCAAGTTTTTTCCAATAAAGATAGATAGAAGACCCTTAGCATGAGTCTAGCAATATACGGTTTTCAATAAAGATAAAAGACCCTTAGCACTTTAGCATCCAGCAGGGACGGCCGAGGAGTCGACGTAGTTCGCAGCTCCAACACCGAGACCGCGGCTGGCGAAGGCCTTCCAGAGCAAGCACTTGTTGGCACCGCCATAGCGGTTGGCATCAGCTTGAATCCAGGCATCACGAGCGGAGACGACTGGATAACGATCATCAATAGACTGTCGAAGGAAGTACACGCTGAAAAGTCTCACAGGTGGGGTTGCAGGGCTGGAGAGCAAGGCCATCAATGAACAGGTGGAGCCAGACGATGTTGCCCTCAGTGCCATTGGGGTTGGTCTTTGCCGTGGAGGAGAATCCGTATTTGGCAACAAGATCGGCGTAGACGTTGTGGAGAAGGTTGGCCCAGACCTCACCGATGTCTGATAAAGCAGTCAATAAGATGAAAAATACTAAGCTGGCTATAGGCTTACTGTGCACTTCGTTGAGGGTCTTGATGCTCGAGTACCTCAGGGGGTTCACGGTACTGCATGGTGGCGTAAGTATCGGTGACGACGGATTTCAAAGAAGGCTACGCACGTGGAAGTAGAGTAGGGGTATTTGCGGATACCCTTGGGGTTGTTGGTAACATACTGACCCAGAACGTAGTCAGGAACTGCAGCCGACTTTTGCTCTGTCCACCTGCACATTTACATCCTTGTCAGCGGAAAATCAAGACATAGAAAGTAGAATGCGCGTACTCAGCCAAGGCATCCGACCAGCCCTCACCCATTCCACCAGCCTCGGTGGTCTGCAGGCAACGTCCAGTGCCTCCACCAGTGAGACGGTTGCTGATTCCGTGGGTCATCTCGTGAACGATGATGTCATTCTCCAGAGAGCCATCGCGGTTGGGCTATTCAATTTGGAATGAGAGAGCGATACTATCACTTGAAGGTAGCACTTACAGTTGTGGAGGTCCAGATGTACATGCGGGCGGTTCCGGATTGACCACTGATGGAGAAGAGCAGTCAATTGTCTGTTCCAAGCAAAAAAAAGTCAATAGAGCTCACTCGGGGGGAGTAGCGAAGTTGGCGTTGTTGGTTCCTCCGCTGTCCTGGACGGAGATCAAAACGCGGTCATTGCCCTTGCCACCCTTGCCAAAGTTGTCGGTCTGGAAGTTGTAAGCCTGCTCAGTGAAACCGTAGCGGTAGGTGAAGTCATGGACGGTGTTGATGATGTAGAATGCATTGACGCGTGCAGCGTTGAGGTTGGTCGCGGTCGCGGGAGCCAGTTTATCATCATAGGAATAGTCGAAAACAAGGCCTGGAGCGCTTTGAGTAGTTGTGCCGCTCTGCGTCGACTTGTAGGACACCACGTTGTTGCCACTTTGCGTGAATGAAGCGTAAGCATGCGTCTCAGAGACGATTTGGAAGAACATCAGCGTACGCAGTAACGGTGGTGCCAGCGGTGTGCCATCCGCTGGGAGATGCAAGGGGATCCTGAGGATCAACCAAAGTCTCGAGTCCCTCCGGGTATGTCTCCTTGGTAATAGGAAGGACGCGGTACTATTCAATTGTGATCAGTAAAGCCATAGATTGGTACGTTTAGTTCACGTACGGAGGCGTCAGCGACGAAGTCAGTGACAGACAGGATGTCACCCGAGTGAGCATCCACGAAGGCTTCATACCAGGTGTCGGCCTCTTCGTTGCGGATCTGGACGACGTGAGTAAGGGCAACGGAGCCGTCGGGTCGTGCAAGGTATTCGAGCGAGGGAGGATGGTCGTTGTATTTGCCGTCAAGGGCAGCCTCGGCCTTAGCAATGACTGACTTGACATCGATGGTGGGCTTGGAGGACGCGATTTTCTCTGTCAAAATTCGTCAGCAATAGCTTCGTAGAAATAAGGTCTAAACATACTCTTCTTCACGAACGAAGAGCCGAAGGAGACGACCTTGTTGCCCTTCCACGCGATGTTGGCCACTGCGTTGGCGAAAGGAATACCGTTCTGAAGGTAAGGGTGTCAGCGCGAATCTAGGAAATTTCAAGGGAGAAGAACTGACGTGGCGTTGCTTGACGTAGGCAAATTTGCCAGTCGCTGTAGAGTAGCCGCTCTTGTAGCTGATCTCGCTAGCAGGGACGTCGAGTTGGGACTGAACAACGGCAACCGCCGACTCCTCAATTCCCTGCACGGCCCGGCCATGGAGGGCAGGCTGTTCCAACCCGGCACCAAAGGTCTGTACAAGCATCGTCAGCGTGAATCGCAAGTGCGCAATGCGATTGAATATACCTGGAAGTTGGTTTCCGGATGGAAGGCCTCGAGTTGCAAGCCACGACCGACGTTCCGCGCACGATGGGTTGCGTGCTTGGAGGCGCCATCGAGGGCTTTTGCCTCAGACACGGAAGCATAGACAACGGCCAGAAAGACGGACGCAAAGAATCTGTTGTAGGCGACCATTGCTGCCGTGAGTGAATTCCAGGAATTTCTGGGATAATTGGGACGACGATGTCCCGCCTTTTAAACGGCTGCAGTGGATTGGTGTATCATGCGGATTTCTCGAGTAAACGCGTGGATGAGCGGTATACGAACCTCTAGCCGTCCTCGCAAAATCCGCCTGTCAGAGTCACAGGTTGATGTAAATTGTCGTGCTCCACGAGAGGCAGAACCAGGGGCTAAACGATGTTGGCATGCAAATAACGCGATCTATCTCTGTTCCACAACATGCTCGGTGCAGTTGCAGTGCTTGGCACGTAGAGCACGACGATACCAAGCCATTGATTGATAAGTGAATGACCTGTGTACGCGCGACTCTACAGAAGCGCATCAGAGAATGTACGCGTTATGAGATCTAATCAATACAGACCAAATCACAAGGTCCAAATGCTGTGCCACCGGAAGTTGAACTTGGCGCGGGCTCCGGGGGGATCGACAACGGGTAGGGCGGAGTGGCGAAAAAGCCCGGTACTACGGGTTTCCTCAGCAGTCAGCGCTTTAGGCGGACCGCGGCGAAAAGCCATCTTTTTCATTCAAAGAACGCATTGACTTTGAAATTGATGTAGGTTACAATGACATGCATGTGGCTTAGACCACCCATTGGCATGTGGAAGATGGAATGTGTTATCCGAGAGTCGTCATATCGGACCCTTTCGAAGTTCAACTTGACAGTAACTGACATCGTTGACACGGGTTGCACATGAAGAGCGCTCCGAATTCGTGGATCATTGAGCACAGTGGGTTCCAGTGGATGCAATGCGTCTTGTGTAAAGCGCCCTGCACCCCCGTTGGACGAGGTATTCAGAGCCAGGGAGGTTGTGATGCAAGCTGGTCAAGCTCAGGGGCTTCAGGAGGAGCAACCGTCTGTTGGTCGTCTCGATGCGTAGCCTAGTGAGTCAAAGCAACGGTAGATCCTAGCATGACCTAGTGCGACGCGCCATTTTAGCCATTCATGAGAGACGAATGGCGACATGCCTACTCTAGATCTAGCGGAGAAGTTTTCGAGAAGAGAAGATGGGAGATAACGATGAGTCCAGCGATATACATGGTGACAAGTGTTGGGTGTACATCAACGCGACCCTGAGAAGATTGGACCGCGACGCGCGTCGCGGCGATAACGCCGTCGAGCTGCGACCACACCGATGAGCTCGACGTCGACGTCGAATTCTCCCTCGTCCTCGACGTTCTTCTCGCATCTGCCAGCTGAACCTCACTCTCACACGGCATCATCTGACACATTTGATAACTTATCGTCGGCGCCGGCTTAAGTATCTACCCAGATATCGCTTCGGATGTTTCGAAGAGTCTCACCCTTCCTCAAGTTTGTTCGCAACTACACCATGGCACAGCACACAACCGTTAACCTTTCGGCCATTAACAAGCAGATAGTCGTTCCTACGGGCCTTTTCATCAACAACGAGTTCGTGCCGTCGGTCGACTCCAAGGAATTGATTCAGTATGTACTAGGTTTATTCTGTTGGACCTGATAAGCATACTAACCGGAGGGGCAGCGCTGTGAATCCTGCTACAGAGGATGTGATCTGCTCTGTCGTGGCTGGTGCGTTGTTATTAACCTAGTCTTCCTTATCGTTTGCTCATTGACCGGGTAACCCAAGCATCCGCGAAGGATATCGACATTGCTGTCGCTGCTGCTCGGAATGCCTTCAAGACAACCTGGGGGAAGAACGTCACTGGATTCGAAAGATCTAGGCTCATTAACAAGCTTGCTGATTTGATTGAGAGGGATGCTCAAGCTCTCGCAGAGCTTGAGGCGCTCAACAATGGGAAGCCTGCGAGAATTGCCAGGTGATGTCATCAATCTTCTCTGATATCTGAATATCATATTCAATTGCAAGTTGCTCAATAGGGATTTTGATATTGGAGATAGCGTCCAATGCCTCAGGTATTACGCCGGATGGGCCGACAAAATAATCGGCCAGGTGTGTCTCATACTTTCTATGGTTTGTTGCCACCATGCCTGAACTGTTCATCATAGACCCTGGAAGTCGACAACAAATCCAAGCTCGCTTTTACCCGTCACGATCCCATCGGTGTCTGCGGTCAGATGTATGTTCCCTTATCTCGTATCTTTGATTCCGTTGTCTGACCATATCTCTAGTATCCCATGGAACTATCCAATTAACATGTGGTCAGTATATATCTAATCTTCCTGCGACCTTCACGTAGCTCAAGCCTTCACAGGGCATGGAAAGTCGCACCTGCATTGGCCGTAGGCTGTACTATTGTCATGAAGCCCTCGGAGCTTTGTCCCTTGACGGCTCTTGTGTGTATTCCATTCGCTTATTGGCTCAACCGTCGAATCTCACTAACGATGTTTTCAGAAACTCTCAGAGCTCGTCAAGGAGGCAGGGTAAGAACGTTCATCCAGCAACATCGTTTATGGCTAGACTTACATGTCTTTTTCCCTGGTAGCTTTCCGCCTGGTGTCATCAACACGGTTCCTTCGCTCGGCCATGTTGGTGGCGCCGCGCTGGCGGCACACCCCGACGTCGATAAAGTGGCCTTTACTGGCTCCACGATTACTGGCCGCAAGGTGATGGAAGCTGCGGCCAAAAGCAATTTGAAGAAGGTCAGCAAGTTCTCTCCATCACGTCGATGGGCTGACGCAAGGCCGACCAGGTTTCGCTCGAGCTTGGGGGAAAGTCTCCCCATCTTGTTTTCGAATCTGCTGACTTGGATCAAGGTGAGTTCAGTAACGTTGTGTCTGTTGGCGCCCATTTTGCGCCCACCAGGGACCAATTCCTATGTTCGGGCGATACCTTCCTTTTTCTTCGAAGGCTGCTTTTTTGAGCGTGGTTTGGATCTTCATCAGGGCACCCCTTGTCTCCGAAATCATACACGCTGCGCACGTGCACTTTTGTATTGAGGGCTGAGGCATATTAACAAGACCGAAGCACCCTCCTCTCGGTGGCGCCATTCCGGGTCCATTCCGCTTTTTTCATTGCCTTTCCGAAAAACTTTGACGCTGACCTCCTTCAATCAGCCGCTAACTGGGCCGCACTTGGGATATGCTACAATTCTGGCCAGGACTGTACCGCAGGATCCCGAGTTTATGTTCAGAATTCTGTGTACGATAAATTCATAGGGCTACTCGTGTCCAAGGTAAAGGCACAGGTGGTCGGAGATGGGTTGGACGAGAAGTCCGGAGGCGGTCCAGTGGTACGATCCTGCCTTTCAGAATAGCCTTTCTTGTCTTATACGCTTCTTAGGTCTCCAAAACCCAGTATGACAAGGTCTGGGGCTACATTGAGGCCGGCAAACAGGAGGGTGCCAAAGCAATCCTCGGCGGTGAAAAGCGACCGGGGAAGGGATATTATGTCGACCCTACGGGTGAGTCTATACAGTTCAGTCCATATGTGCTTACCGATGAGCCTGACCGTCTATTCTCTTCAGTCTTTACCGACATCCGACCCGAAATGAAGATTGTAAGGGGAACCGACAATGTAACGTTTGCACTGCTAACTGTTTTTTTTTCTTGTCCTAAATAGGTAAAAGAAGAGGTAAGAATGAGGCTTTTTGCTTGGGCGTCTCTCCTCGCCCTGACGTGACCTTTTTTGCGATGGAAGATTTTTGGTCCGGTCTTGTCGGTTGGGCGTTTTGATACTGAAGATGAAGCCATCGCCTTGGCCAATGATACGACCTATGGGTTGGGTGCAGGTCTTCACTCGAGTACGCCGACACACTTCTGATCTGTGTTTAGACGCCAAGGAACTGACAGCTTCCCTATCTTTCTACTAGACGACGCAAACCAGTGCATGCGGGTTTCGTCTGCCCTCGAGGCCGGAACGGTAAGTCACCGGACCCCTCGACGCACCGCTTCGCCCTGATAAATATTTTCTCAGGTCTGGGTCAATCAATATAACATTCTCAATAACAATGTACCGTTTGGAGGCAAGAAGCAGTCCGGAATCGGTATATTGCATAGCTCTTCTTCTTTGCAACCCACTAATTATAGCAACTGCCGTAGGTCGTGAACTTGGCAGTTACGCGCTGGAAGAGTATACTTCCGTTAAAGCGATTCACTGGAACTTCGGTGAAAAGCTTGACTGGCCTTTGTAGGCGATCCAGTTGCGCCTTGGAGAAATTTTATCAACCTTATCGAACCTTATTGCCACTTGATCATGATCTGAATGAATTATGAAATTTGGAAATTGCCGGTTTGCCGGTGATCTTATAATTCATCTTCCGCGGCCTGTTTTCGCACCAGAACGAACGTGTTGTCGTGTACTATTCATCCATCAAGCAATGTCGGCGTCGAGTGAGGTTGACCGATTCGGATCCGAACCGGCAGTAATGAGGGTCCGCTGAGTGTTTTGAGTTCATTCAACCTTTTCTCCGGAAGTAGGCCGGCAACTTCTATGTCGATCCCATACTAAAGCGTGGTTTCGAGGTCGAGTATCGAAAGCAATGAATTATGGCCGTCCTAAGTATAAACTATGGACAGATATTAGATACGGTTGAGATGCGGCAGGCCCTGGCCCGGTGCACGGTCGGAATCAGAGAGGACATTAGAGGAACTATCAAGCGCCATAAGAATCGGCATCCGGTACGCTCTCCTGTGTAACTACAACTGATCGTATGCGGCCTGGCAGTGACCGTGGAGGAAGCGGTAAGAACAAGATGGACTGCATGGACAGCCAAGAGTTTGCTCTATGGTGCAACTTTGTGGATGTTACGTGAGTGAACGGCAGTGCACGCTGATGTGACGGGCTTACTAGCTATAGGACATTGTATCTGTGGGCGTAAAATCTCCATGATCCTCAGCAGATAAAAAATCCACGTTACTTGGACCGGCGGGTGACGCAGGGAAGTTCGAGTATGGTTGGGGATAGTATGGTTCCATCCCCGGCGGCACTTGACCAGACCACGAGGCGACATCACGAGAGTTGGAACACCAAGGTTTTCCATCGTGGGTGCCTTCGAATTGTCGATCCCCGAATCCTGGGGCGACGCTACCAACAGGCAATGTGCTATGCACTGAAGGAGCTGGGCTGGAAGCCTCCCAGAGTGCCGGAGGGTTGAAAGGTAGGTGATTTGGTGGCGTTTGGTCAACGTTGACCATGATACCGCTGGCGTTACCGTTGTCGGCCGTCTCCCACAACAAGGCTTGTTCTGGAGGTGGCTCCGTGTGATCAACGACCGGGACATAGAAAGAAGGAACACTGTGGCCTGGGGTAGAGCGACCAGATAAAGTCACGTTATGCCCTGGAGTGAAAGGTTTCCAGGTTGGATTGTCGGAGGGGTATGAGTAGGTTGGTGGCGTTTGTTCCGAGTCGTTGACTAGGGTTATGCCAACCTGTGCTGCTGTGCCCATGGCTTGTGGGCCAGAATTACCGTTATTTGAGTCTATTTTCCCCCATGGTGACTGCTCGCGGGGTGGCGTGTCGTCAGCGACGGAAACATATCGGCAGTCAAGGTTTTCCGTATTACACCGTTCGCATCGTTGGTTGGGATCGGATTTTATAGGAAGACACTGTATATTGAGTTGAGTTCAAAATTTTATCATGGTTGTAAGCCACATACTTTGACTTTGCGTCTACGGCAGATTTGACATGCCCGGGGGGTTCTTTTCGACCGAGCGCGGCGATTATGAGCATTAACTCGAATGGCAGACATTGTGTGGGTGTTCGAGAGAAGAAAGGCGCTGGTTACGCTGCGGGAAATTATATACTACTCACCTTGCGGCAAGAATGACACGCGGAGAAAGTCTTGCGTATAATAAAATGAGCGAAGAAACATGGAGAGACGGAAAAGGCTAAACAATGCGAGCTACAAGGAGCAATCACCACACACTCCGCGGTTGGCACTTTGTCACCAAGACCAGCTAGACGCCTCGAACTGCACAGATACAGATCCAATACAGATCGACCACGTTGTAAAGCCTGAAACTCGTGCCTGACTCCGAACCGACTTCCTGAATCCTCGGGCGCTTGATGAGGGCGCGGCAACACGAAATCGGACCTGTGCAATTCGTGGTCACATCATCAGTACATTCACGTCAGTGTGGATCGAAACAACGTGCCACTGCTTGGAAGATCCTCGTTAGAAACGTCAACCACCAGTATAGCTTAAAAGTGTGCGTACGATTACGAGTCTCATTACTCCGACCAAGACAGTCAAGTAAACACGTTGCAGAAATCAGACCACCGTTAAATTTAAAACTACACATCTGCGAGGCGCAGCGCATCCGTATTCCGAGCCTTTCGGAACCAAAGGTGATGCCATGGCAAACTGTGCATCACGTTATAGAAGGGCAGGGCCCATGAGACAGGCACTATTCTGCGCCAGGGACGGGTCAACAATAGGAAACATTTGACTGGAGCAAGTGAACGTACAATGTATTATAGACAAGAGAAAAAAACTGTACTACAGCGACAGGTAGTCCCTGACTTCCTCTTCCGTCAACTTTCGGAAAGTCGGCTTGACTCGCCCGGTCTCTCCGCCGATTTTCCCTTCCTCGAGCTCAGATAGACTGGGAACAGTAATCACACCAATTTCGATGGTCTTCTCAGTCATCTGACCCTCAAAACCTTCTTTTAACGTAAGGAGTGCCGTGTGTATCGCGTCCTCTAGGCTGATATCGTCACTGTACCTAAGAGGAGGAGATCCGCATGAGTGGTAGCAAGAAACTCGAATCTTACGACATACCGTTTCTCCAAGAAAGTCTTCGCGTTCACCATATTCTTGCCTATTGCGCTGGCCTTCCAGGCCCAGAAAGAACCCGATGGATCAACTTGGTACAACGTTGGCCCTCGGTTGATATCCCAGCCCGCCACAAGCAGCGAAACGCCGTACGGCCGCACACCTCTGAGGAAACATGAGGACGTTCGTGATTATCGTGGGAGGAAGAAAGGCCTACCCAGATTGCGTGGCTTGCTGCATAACAGTTGCGATTTCTTGGGTCAAGACGCGTGTTGGAGGATATTCGCCATATATCTTCCAGTATGACTGAGCGCTCTTTCGTGCTTTGGCAATCAAGACCCGGAAGTCGGGGCCCATTCCAGAGTAGACGATGCCAATATTTGGGCACACAACAGCGACTTTGTCAAGCATGGAGTCGTCGATCAGTATAGATGAGGTCTTCTTCTCAGTGGCAATGACGATGCCATTCGAGGCTGGTGGAGATGAGTGACGTTAACAAGCAAAGTCCTCGGACAGACCCACCCTTGATCCCAAGACTCGTGGTTCCCTGAGAGACAGCAGCCAAAGCGTGTTCGATCTGAACCAGCTTTCCACTTGGGGAGAAGGTTGTGAGCGAGAAACTGTGGGGAGCGTAAGACGTTTCAATGTACAAACATCTAAGATTACGCGCCTATATGCTCCGCCGTCTGCGCTGGCCATTGTAGAAGTAAGAAGGAGAGGAAGAGAGAGTAATGAGAGGTCTGTTTAGCGAGATGAGCATGTAACTCGCCGACGCGCGTTCCACAGTATTTGTTCTTGTTAGGAATTGTCCTGATCATCTTATCTTATCAACGGTAATTATAACTGATTCGCGATGGCACCGTTCAACTTGAACCACAAGTCAACGACGAAAGAACTCTCCAAAAGCTTCAATTGCACTTTTACAATCATATTTTACATGGTGATATATAACGCTCAATAAGTTTACTCGACCTTGAGAGGGGTGGTCCTCAAGTAGGGCTGCAGTCAAGACAAGTCAATGTCACGGCTTGTGTGGCGAAAGGATTTCAAATACCTTGTGGATGGTGAACTCGGGGAACAGGGTCTTGGCCTCCTCGTTGGATACGGAGGGGTGGACGATGACATCGTCTCCCTTCTTCCAGTTGACGGGGGTGGTGACGCGGTGCTTGTCTCCGATCTGAAGGGCTAGATGCAGGGTCAGTATCGTGTCGTGGAGTGGCGCGCCTCATGACATACAATCAACGACACTGTGGCGCATTTAGTATGTGTTAGGAAAGTACAGGAATAATGACTACTCACCGGATGATCTCGTCGAAGTTGCGACCAGTGGACGCGGGGTACGCGAGGGTCAAACGGATGACCTTTTTGGGGTCAATCACGAAGACAGTGCGGATCTGAGGTATCGGTCAGACGCGTGCATTTTGTAGACACGAGCGAAGGACTCACGGTGAAGGGAAGACCCTTGGCGTCACGGTTGGTGGCATCCTGGGCGTCCAGCATGTCGTAAAGGGTGGAGATCTTCCTGTCATCGTCGGCAATCTGGTCACAAGATCAATTCCACCGTGGGCGACTCGTAGAGAGAAAACCACGAACGATGGGGAACTGGACATCGGTGGGTCCGAACTTTCCTCCATAGTCGTTGATGTCCTGAACCCACTTGTGGTGCTCCTCAAGGCCGTTGGCAGAGATACCGATGACCTTGACGTTGCGCTTCGCGAAATCAGGGGCACGGCGGGCGACCTCGCCGAGCTCTGTGGTGCAGACGGGGGTGAAATCACCGGGATGGGAGAAAAGGATGGCCTGGCACAAATTAGCGATGACGCGAGGAGTCTGAAGATAATGAAACTCACCCAAGAGTCGCCAATCCAGTCGTGGAATTTGATGGGGCCGGCGGTGGTTTGGGCCTCGAAGTCGGGAGCGATGCTGCCAAGGCGGAGAGACATTGTAATAAGCTAGAGTGAAGGGGTACTGTGAAGGGAGGAGGAGGGCAATTCGATGATGAGATTAGATGCGCCGCTGTCTATAAAGGCTGGATCGCGTCTTCGATTCTCACGCACTGGGCGAACCACAAAGCCGATATTCTCGTAAGACTTGCGTTCGCATTGCGTGCTCACGCGCTCACAATCTAGCCTGATGTGTTCGACTCGGACACTGAATCCGACAACTTCCAAGTCCCAGAGCCATGTCAGGACTTGGAAGGCACACCATCTGTCGTATCGAAATACATACATGATCATCTTCGAGAAACTTGAGTCTGGAGAAAAGGAGCCAATAAAAGCAAAAGGAGAGACCACCGGAATTAGGACATGTCTGTTAATAAGTATTACAGAAAGCCATTTGTGAACAGGGCTAATAGTAGGCCACGGCGTGGAGGATGTTATGTGGGTGTTTCTCCTGTTGCACCTGCAGAATATAATCAATTCTTTCGTCGATGTCATCCGCTGCTTCGATCTAACAGAAGGTCAGTACACTGTCACACAATCCATCCAACTTCAACGTACTGCAGCTGCCAGATCAAGCATCGCTCTGCCTGCAATCAGAGCCTCCTCATGGTTGTCTTTGATTTCCAAATTGATGACATGTACAGGCTTGTTGAAGTCGCCGCCCCGTGAAAGCAAATCTGTAGGGCCCGTCATGATGAAGGCGCCGAGTTAACGTAAAAGCTGGGGCACATACCATCACAGACTGCGTCGAAGCAGCGTTCTTCGCATGTTATCACGATGTCGGCCACGGTTCTGGACTCCTGCCAGCGCTCTGGAGCGAGCTTTATCCGCCGATTTCGATCCAGCATCTGTAAGAGACCGTTCGCAGAGTATCTAGAGCAAATTTTGAGATTGTGATCGACCTGAGAGCCGATGGCACTGACAGTCGAGGGTCCTTGCCATTGAGCTCTTCAAAAATCGAGTTGTATGGCGTTCCAAATGGATAGATATTGGGCTTGTCTATTGAAGGGCCCGGTAGACGCACAGCTGAGCCCGTACCGGAAGAAATTACTTGGTAGCCAGCTTTCCTTGAAAGATGTCATCTCCTGAACCACAACGAACAGAGCGACAACAAAACTAACGCAAGTACATGGTGGCCTTCCATGGACCGATTCTGGGCGGAGTCAGGTCGAATGCAGGGAGTCATCAATAGTCAATACATCATACCTGATTACTGGCACAGACTACACAAAAGAGAGGACGCGGTTTGTACGGGAGGTGTGAAGGTCCTGGATCCACCATTGTCTGGTCCTCTGGTAGTTGAGTTTCGGATGATGCTTGTGAGCTTTGCGGCGGCAGTGTTGTCGGATTCGCCGATCCATTCTCCGTCCATTGTGGTGCTGGCTGGGGAACAGTGGCGTGCTGTGGAGGTGTTGGAGTTGCACCGGCTTGTAGATGTTGTAGACGAGGGTCGGGACGTGCAAGGCGAGGATCACGCGCTCTTCTGGGGTCCATTTTATTCGGTAGAGTCTGTGAATCATATGCAAAAGACTGTGAGTACAGGTTCGAGTACTTCAGATGCAAGTTAAGCCTTCAGCAGTATCTTGAACACTTTTGGTCTACATCACGACCCAGAACATGAATTTTTGAGCGGGTCGTACAGCTTCCACTCTGAGTCATCATAGGCGCTCCGCCAGAATCTAGCCAGAATCTAGCCTCACCTTCCTGTGTTCTGGATGACAGGCAGTAGCGGGAATGGATGCGAGCGACGGCGAGAAGGATTGTCACGGCCATTTGACGGTCACTCACCGTGATAGACGCCATTGATCAACAAGAGCATACAACCCCCAGGATGTTGCCAGGTCGTTGCCGCCCTCATGTAACAGTACTGTATCCTTTCCAAACAGGCCATCATTTCAGGACTGATCATGTACTCAGTACAGATCTAGGTCCTTCCATCACTGGACCTTTTCCGTCAGACCAGCCCTAGGCTTGACCCGATGGATCCTACCTCCCTGAACTTACAGCCCTACTCATCGGATTGGCACAATATGGATCTACAGGCTCATCAGCAAGCCGTCGACTTGATCGATATAGAAATTGCTGGCCTTATGCGCACTGTCCGACAGTTGCAGTTTCGCAAAGGGAAGCACGAGGATCAGATCAAGTACTTTCGAGGCTTGACGACATTGGCCAGGAAACTTCCGGCGGAATTGCTTGCCTGCATATTCGAGGAGTGTGTGCGAGATGGCTGGACACGCACACCCCTCACGGCATCTCATGTGTGCCCAGAATGGCGAATAGCCGCCAGGATCCCTACTGTGTGGTCACATGTCTACGTAAATTGCGATGCAAAGGATCCTTGTGGGCGGGCGCGTTTCTGGATAGAGAAGGCGCAAGGCAGCCTCCTTCGCGTTACCATAGATGTGGCGAACGACGCGTCTCGTCTGCCGGAAATCATGGAAATCCTGTCGGCACGCGCCGCCCAATGGCAGACCTTTAGCGTCAAGTCCATTCTGACTAGCCATGCCAGATCCGTTCTGACGCTCTGCAATCCGTTGGCTCCGCAACTGCGCGAGCTCGAAAAATCTATTGTTGAAGAATTCAACGAAAGTAACCTGCCACTAGATGGCGATGCATACGAAGTGGAAGTGAATAACCGCTTCCTGCATGCGCCTCATTTCCGCAGACTTCGCATTCGCCGGAACATCCTACCATCGCCGGGGTCCTTTCCATCGTCCGTCACGGACCTATCGATTATATTGACCCAAGGCGCCATACCTACGATGTCATCGGTCGACAGAGCCTTGCAGCTTCTAGCAGGGCTTCCAGCGCTTCAACGACTTTCCATTTTACTTCCTTATCAACAAGAGCGCGTGTTCACACCCTCCGTCGATGCAACTCGCCTTGTGGAGCTCCCCGATTTGCGCACCCTGGTTCTTGTTGGTTCCCCGGACATGTTCAGGATTCTACCCTACCTCGCCACGCCTTCCTTATCTCATCTCCATCTGAGATCGTCCCTGGACCCTCTCAGTTACACATATGAAGAGCTTAGCTCGAACATTACACGGTTTATCGAACGAGCAGCTCCGCCCATTGAATTGCTTGAGCTTCATGACATCGACCTGTCTCCAGCCGGCTTCACTGCCTGTTTCGTCGCTTCCCCCCACTTGAAGGAATTACGCTTGCATGAAAGTGATATCCCGGATTCTGTAATTCGAGAAGTCGGTGCATCGTGTCCATTACTGGAACGCCTGGACCTTAGGTGGTGCGGGCAAGTTACTGGAAGGGCATTGGTGGAGCTTGTTCAAGGCCGCTCCAAAGACTCGGATACATGTTACAGCGGGGCACATTCCACCGATTCCTCGGTACCAGGCCGCATCAACATCGTAACAGTTATTAACTGCGCTTTCGTAAAGGAAGAAGATATCCTGGATCTCTCCCGGGTGACACAATGTCGGCTCATCATGGCTGCCGACGATTACTGCAGTGAGTATCCTTCGGTTCTATTCAAGTATTAATATGCTGTGTTGATGTTGTTGCTGAAATGAATGACATAGAGCCATTTGGATGCTGCGAGAACACCAGATATAGAAAGCGATTACAGCACCACTCGGGGGTAATTCAAATGAGGACATTGCAGACACCGTACTCCACCGGGGCGCTTGTGATTTAGACGTAGACACCGTACACGTACTACACACACAATAGATTAGATGACCCAGACCTCAGCGCTATCTGTGTGCCCGCGATCGAGGGTACATATGTCGGCCAAGGACAGGAACGTCGGTCCTAAGTACGAACACACGAGGAGTAACAGACGTCAGCATGTATACTTCCTCACACACGTACCTGAAAGGTCAATTCCCGCTCTTCCAGGATTCAAGAGATGGCCGCTAGACTGGATCATCGTACGCAACTTCAAAGCAGGTGTGGCCAACATGCGGCGAGGCTTGTAAACTACGTTTATTCCATTGAATTCGAACAAAAAGATGTACATCGCAACTTATGGCAAACGGAGTTAGGAAGCACGCCCATCCGCCTCAAACAAGGATCTACTCGCTCTACCACGACATGAACGAGCCAACAGCATCTGGGAGTCAAGCCAGGATTCGAGGCGCACAACAGTCGTCGTCGTGGTGTGAAAAAAACTTTTGCAGGAAATAAGGTTTTTATACCAGGGCGCACGTGGTAGTTACCCAATTAGGTCCAATGACACGATCACCGCCTTGGGGCAAACACCTCGCTTTGAATTTCCACCATACCCAACTCTCAGACTTGCTTCTCAACAAGTGTTTCTAGAGCATAGATGCCGTCTACAAACCTCACCGCTGACCTCCGTAAAATCATTCAGGAGAAAGAACGCGAGATACCTGATGCGAAACGCCAAAGGCTTTCCACCAAGTCCTCTCGACCAGACGCTGGACGTGAAGGCCACATTCATACCGGTAAAGAGTACATCAACGAGGCGTACACTATTGTGAGTATAGCCCACAAACCATAGTGGTATTATGTGAATAACTCGGAACAGTTGAACCACATAAACACCCTGACACGGATGCTGGCAAACATTCGAAAGCCCTATCTCAATGTCGACTCAAGGAGCACGCAATTAGGACGTCAGGCCTCTCGGACTTTTGATCTCAATAATGGGGACCCATCCTGGACTGGCATAAAACATCTCACGAACGAGGAGAGGGACCAGATAGACCTCCAAGCACGTGTTATTTTGACCCGCTGCGCGGACAGAGTGAAAGAAATGGAAGCCATAGAAAAGCGTAAGCCTGCTCAACATACAACGCAATGGATTGATGAGGGGCTGACCTTGGTTTTAATCATCATTTAGGGCGCGCAGAGCTTGTCGCGAGTAAAACAAATCCACTGGCTCGTCTACTCCCCGCCCGACTTCGACAAGACGCCTCCACGGTATCCTCAGACGTCCTGGCAGCACACCACTCTGGTGTTACATGGTATCTGACCAGGCGTCTCGCGGACGCGAGCCAGACACAGAAGGAGATGCAAGAAGAGCGGGTGAAACGGCAACTGGAACGAACACGGACGCTTGGGTCGTCGGCTGCTAAGGAGGTGCTTCATATGGTGGGACGGGATTCAGCCTCAAGTCATGACCAATCTCAGAACAGGAACACGGGAAGCTGGCTGGGCGACGCGTCGTCAAGTTTCATTGCTGCCGCAATCGGTGCCCCGTCCTCGCATGACTCTCGCTTCAGCCCACTTCCCATTCCCATTGATATCCCTCCGCCCTCAGACGACGAGGATGAAGAATTGGAATTATCTGCATCTCAGATTCTCCAGTTTGAAACTGAGAATGCGAATATTCTACAGTCGGTCCAGGATACGTTGGAATCGGTTCAGCAAGCAGAGTCGCGGCTAATGGACATCAGCGCGTTGCAGATGGAGTTGGTCAATCACTTGACGAGACAGACGGAGCTGACGGACCAGCTGTACGAGGACGCTATCGCTACGACGTCCACGGTGGAGAAGGGGAACATACAGCTCAAGGAAGCGAAGAGGAGAGCAAAAGACAGCCGACTTTTCATTCTGGTATTTCTAATCGGGGCCAGTCTAAGTCTGTTGTTCCTCCACTACTACTAGTTTCTACCACTGTCTTATCAATACAATATCCGTATATATCCATCTCATACGATGTCATAAATTACGCTCTAAACCTCTCGCAAGACCTAGACACTATCGGCGGAATTCCGCGACGTCAGCAATGGGTCACTTTCTCCGTAATCTTCGATAGCCTCTGCTGCGAGCTCGTCTACTTCGGGCGATATGCCGTCTAGATGGCGAATGTGCTTCTGCACCATGTTGTACACCAACCTAACAACTTTCATTAAGCCGAGTTGACGAGAAACGACGGGCATAGAAACACGAACCAGCTGGTAAAGACTGCAACGAACAGGCCGCCGGCTATGAAAAGGCCATTAATGACTTTCGTACCTGGATAAAGTGGCCGTCAGCCATATTTATTGAAAGGCAAATGGATTCCTTACGAGTATCCATCTCCCCGCGTTGATCGCCGTCCGAAAGCGCAGCAATTTTGGAGCCGATGAAAACATGAAGAACGAGCTTAGGGAAGACAAAGAGCGTGGCTGTAACAAATTGCCACAACTTGACTGCTCTGATAGACTTGCGTGGAACATTAGTACAATCCTGTTGGTGGACTAGAATGCTTACTGCAAATAGGGAGTTGGAGTATACCCAAGGCGGGAGTGGTGAAATGCGAATTAAAATGATCAATGGCAAGCCTTTCGCCCTCTTCAGCGGCATGAGCAACCACAAATCTTGACAGATAAGGTGGAACGTACAACGACAGATTCCAGGGCTTGCCATTTGTCGTTGTGGTCTGAC
>JABCKV010000084.1:48125-72580 GCA_018282005.1 Asterophora parasitica
CAATTTTGGAGCCGATGAAAACATGAAGAACGAGCTTAGGGAAGACAAAGAGCGTGGCTGTAACAAATTGCCACAACCTGACTGCTCTGATAGACTTTTGTGGAACATTAGTACAATCCTGTTGGTGGACTAGAATGCTTACTGCAAATAGGGAGTTGGAGTATACCCAAGGTGGGAGTGGTGAAATGCGAATTAAAATGATCAATGGCAAGCCTTTCGCCCTCTTCGGCGCCGTGAGTAACCACAAATCTTGACAGATAAGGTGGAACGTACAACGACAGATTCCAGGGCTTGCCATTTGTCGTTGTGGTCTGACCATTGGCGAAGGCGATCAGAAAAGAAGAAGCGCAAGACCAAGAAAACTAGAGCAGATCCGAGGACAGAGGCAGTGGACGCAATGAAGAAGCCCTTCATCCCATAAGCAAAGCCGCATAGCGTGACGAGGGTGGTATGGCCAATGAGAGGCGGGAAAGATATGAGCACTAACGTGCCGATAAGAGAACGTGTCAGTTATTATTGTCAACTTCAGAGGTATGCACACACCGATTGCACCACCGAGCGCGAGCCATCCATATTGCAATTCTGCCAGCTTCCGAGCTTGGTCATAGAGGTATTGCGCGATTCGCGCCGGAGTTACGACCACAATGAAAGTACCTGCAAGACCGTAAGTTCACGCACTCCTCGAAAGAGACTCAGTCGACCTATGGAAATGTAGAATAGCACCAAAAGCCAGATAAAAATCTGGGTAACCGTTTCAGCCCGGAACGTACAACAGGTTTCAGAAGGTGATTCGCTCTCACCTTTCCGAGGATATGTAAGGCTTGATATTTCCGCCATACAATGCCAGCATAGTGCTTGATTATTGGGACAGGGCTGCGTAGTGTTTTCGCAGCCATGATGGTTGGAATGAAGAGGTGACGAATGCACGTCGCGTTGCCCAATGCACCGACGCTGCTTCTGTCACGTGGTGTGTCATCTTTTTGACGCGTCCCGTCGCTTTGTTCCACACCCTTTCCTCTTCACTGTCAATGGAAAAATTCAGTGCCTATCGAGTTAGTGCCTTTAAAGGCCTTTTACTATTATAAGGATTCATTCACCTCACTCTAGGATCCAGGGACTGGAATTCAGGTCGGTGAAGCCTGCCGACCCAGACTCGACCTGCCGTTGACGATACGAGCTTTCAGCCATTCCTCACACCTGTGCCTCCTCTGGGATCTGACTTGCTTGCCAAGGCTACCCTACCTTTGAGATATGTCATTGGCGCCGTAAGGACTGCACTGGTGCTCGTGCTTCTCGTGCTTTACGTCGCACTCGTTCCAGGCTTTTGTATCATCTTTGTGAGCCACTGTCAATACTGCTCTGTATCGTCAACTAATCCCAAACAGACCCCAATTCCCCCATTATACCGCGTGTTCTCTGGTGGTTTCACAGCTCTACTTTCTCGTGCCGTGCTCCTGGTTTTGGGCTTCTTTTGGATTACGCCTGAGCATGTAAGGAGAAAAAGGGTGTACGTCGAACCTTCGCTGAAAACACGCATGTTCTCAATTGCACCGTAGGAGGGGTCAACCCCAAAAGGAGCCATGGAATCCCCAAGCTGGAGATGTCATTGTGTCGAATTGGGTTTCCTGGATCGAAGTTTTGTGGCTCGCCTTCAGGTATGCTTCGCCCAAACCCTCTTTTTCACCTTTCATTAACCCCCGGATCTATAGATTCAACCCCATCTTCGTTCTCCCGGTGTCTGATGACGTTGATACGCCCCTCGCTACCTCCGAGAGCTCCACCCCGATCTCGCACACCCCAGGTCGACGAACAGGAACTGGCTCGGCAAATATTTCGTCTCCTCGGAAGGCTGCGACTGTTATAGTACCTATACTTGGCTTCCGACGCGTCTCCCTCCTCTCGATTATCGGGCTCACTGGCCAGGTTCCACCATTCGGCCATTCTGCATCTACCCCGCCTCCAAGCAGCCTCGAGGACATACGCAAGGCCGCGGACAGACCCCTCGTCGTGTTCCCAGAGTGCACGACCAGTAATGGAAGGGGTCTTCTTCGTTTTGCGAAAGTCTTCCGCCAGGAGGTACCTGTCAAGAAGTATCAAGTGTTCGTCATGTGTGTTCGGTATGTACTGTCGTTCGTATATCCGTGATCTTTGGCGGTTTCTCATCTCATAACTTTCAGATATGATCCTCCAACGCCCCTAGCACCCACCCTCGCAGTCTCCATTCCCTCTGCATCACTCAACCCGCTCCCTCACCTATTTTCCCTCGCTGCATCCATAACGCCCCCCATCATCTCCATCCGTCTGCTGGCCCCTTCCGAATCTCCAAGTTCTCAGCTCTTCATTGTCAGCGAAATCATCACGGATGCCGATTTTCATGACGACCAGCTGACTGAGGTATCTGCGGCCTTGATTGCTCAGATTGGCAAAATGAAGCGGACAGGCATGGGATGGGAGGACAAGGCTAGCTTCCTGGATTTCTACCGAGGAAAACGGAAGTGATGCATTACTACTAGTCGCTAGTTATACGAGCTTTGGGAAATATACATTTAATTTGTACAGGGGGGAAGATTGCTATCGTGCGATTTGAGAACGTGAGGTGGGCAATAACTTTGAGTGTCTGAATAAGGTCGTATGCTTTCGATGCAAGATGATGCGGCGGGTGATTCTATAGCGATGGAAGACAGCATGCGCGAGAGAGGGATTATAAAGATAAGGATTTTGCTTGTCAGAGACGCATGCGTGAACTGTAGGAATCGTGAATGGTCTATTCACGCAAACATTACGGCACTAAACTCACAATGGGAACGCAATGCTGTGATGATGGATATCACGCGATGTATCTGTGAGTGTGAGTTGTTGGTTAGATTTGCGTGTATGAACTCGGGGGCAGCACAATGGCACTTACGAACGAGCGAATAACAATATTGCAGATCATGCCGGGTAAGACTGGGGTTCTTCCCAGGCAGGGAGTAGTTTCTCAACAGCGGTCTCCTGCGTGATAACTTGAAGGGAAAGGGTGTCGTAGGGATAGTTGATTTGATTATTTTCCGAAGCCCCCTCCGCCATGCGTGCCACGGCCCCCTCGTAGGTGTAGTCAGTATTCCAGGCATTAAGGTTCAAGCTTTGGCTCGCATAGTCATACTGCTCCTTGTATCGCCTCCGAGGCTCAGATCTAGCCCATGTGTCGGAGTAGGCGTGCGATGCAGCCATGCCAGCTTCATCCGAGAAGCGAGGCGGTGAGCGATGACGCGGGGAACGGCACCGGTGGTTATAGGTACGACGCGGAGAAGGTGCGGGCGGCCCCGAAATGGAATAGTAGGCGGGGGGAGGGGAACCGCGGTAATAATAGTCGAAGTCATCCAGTGACCTACGACGGTATCTGTGTTCGTGGTCATCATAGCCATAGTATGAAGGCCGTCGGTAAGGGCTACGCTCCCGGCGAGGCGTGGGAGAACGAGAACGAGCGCGCCGACGATCAGAAGCCTACAGAGGAGTGAGTACCTCGCCGACTTCGACATGACGGCAAATGAACAAACCTCAGGCCTTCCGCTTACTCTGACGCGCTGTCCGGCAAAAAGTGTATTGTCGAGTTGCAAGATCGCCCGTTCGGCATCATCTTGGGAGAAATATTCAATGAAACTAGGGTTGCAGAAGGTCAGACGTGGAAACAAGAAAATGAGGTTTATTTATTTATTTACTTACCCTCGCCCGCACTGTGTTTTGTCCAAGTCACAAAATGCAACCATAGCACCTGCGCCCCTTCCAAAATCTTTCAAGTCCTGAACCCATGGTGAGATGCCACGAAGAGAATTAGCAGTGGTGTTCTAACCTGCCAGCGAACCTCGCGAGGAAGATTAGAGACGACAACCGGGTATCTACACTGGACGTCCGCGGGCGCACACCTGCCATTGGAAAATGGGATCAGACTCATAGGCAGATCAAGAAAGCTTATATTATCCACCTTGGCTTCAACGTCGTAGCCGTTGGCTTCGATGGAATGCTTGGGATAGTGTCTGCACTGTTGTTGCTGGCGATGGAAGTAGCATCCTTGCGCAATGGGCGCGCAAATTGTACGGTGATGTCTGTCATGTCATTGAAGCAAACTCGAAGTCGCAACCTCATGGAAAAAACGGACCATGCCCAAGAAGCTGCTGCGTCCGAAAAGTATCGACGACGTCTTGCGCATCCTAAGGGGAGTCAACAACCTTGTCTTTCGATACTGAGCTGAAAAATGGAACTGACCGTCAGCGAATCGAACTGCACAAACGCGTAGTCTTTAAGTGGCCACGGGGTCAAAAATTCAGCATCGATAGCACCAAAAATACATACCACCATTCACTATCTTGACCTCGGTAATTTTTCCATAGCTGGAGAGATGCTAATGTGGTTGCCGAACAACTGATGAGCGGAAAACGTGTTGACAATGGTTCAAGAGTCCATACCTTAGCAAGAGCCTTATGATTAATGTACTTTGGGAGATCTATGTGTGCGAGAGTCAGCATCTCATGCATTGGACGAGGATAAACCGCCAAACCACGGATGTACAGGCGCTTAGAGGGCGGGGGTATGGGCATGATGTGCAGTGAGGAAGGTCCTGGTCAAGGGTGAAAAGCGTCACCGACGGAGGCATAATCAATTTCAGGCTCCGCGACACCTTCGATTTACTTCCGCGTCAAAGGGCACTTCCGACCTCTGGTAGTTATCAGCCTCGATAAGCAAAAGTACATTATCCCCAGTCCACAGTAAGAACGGTACATGTGAATAACTAGTGCGCCCGTGTTACAGCTTTGTCTTCAGCTGAAGATACAAAGAAGATGTCAGCTGGAGATCACAGGAGCTACACTAATCAAACATACCTTGAATACTTGCTGGAGCCCCTGGCGCAGATCGTTTTTGAGGTCCTAGAGTGTAACTTTTAGTATCAAGAAATTCAGGCGGAAGCGGAACCAACTTCGAGTTCTTCAACACCGATGCTCAATCTGACAATTCGCGGATCTGCTCCCGGATCGCTCTGCATCCTATGCTCGGCCAATGACTCTACGCCACCAAGACTCGTTGCAGGCTACAATCGAAATAATTTATCGGCGCCCAGGATCCGCTGTTGACAGCTCATGACTTACGATAAAATATTTCAACAGGTGTGGAAAGTGTGTGGCGTACTCGACACTCTCAAGCTAACGACCAGCAATCAGTATCAACCAAACAAGACCAGAATTGAGCTTACGAGAATCGAAAATGTAGGATTCCACCCCCCTTCCATCTGTTTGCTGGGTTCAAAGCCCCTAGAGTCTTTTCCTTGTAGGGATGAATGCCATACTTGGGCGACGACGCCACCAGGTACGCCCTCAAAAGTTTGGCCCTTAGGAGTCGACGCGACTGAGTTGAGCCACTTGGCAAGTGCTGTCGCCGTGTCTGATTGCCGGGGAACTCGGAGATGAAGGGTCCGTAGAGAGCGCAACAGCAGCCATGCTTCAAGGGATCCCATCATGCTCCCTAAGAAGGTGCGTTCGTGATGTAACTGACGGGATGAGTAAATAAAAACCCATGCGGGACGAACTTCGCCGAGACTGACCACGTTCCATTCATCCAAAGTCTTTACGACCAGAACTCCGCAGAGAAGGTCGGAGTGGCCACCAAAATACTTCGTGCCTGGAGGATTTGGTTAGTCACCATTAGCTCATTAGAACCGAAAAGTTTCGATGAAATGACGTCAAGCCCTCACCAGAATGCATAATGCTACGACGGTGTTCAGAATCTCCTAACTTATGATCACAAGAGAGGAACCCACCTATCCGCTCCGAATTTGAATGGGTACTGCAAGGGAGGAGGGGCAAAAGTGGAATCGACGACAATCTTTCCTCCTACTTTGTGGACCTTTACAAGAGTGCATGAGGTCAATACACGATAAAGGGGATTGAGCATTGCGTGCGCACCTTGTCAGCATAATATTGTATGTCCCGGGCTTCCCCAGTTGGGTTCAACGGGGTCTCCAGCCAGCACAAGTCCCCAGGCTGAAACTCGTCGTCGATCCCTATGATCTCCAAGTCTACACCTTTCGTCTTCTTGTAAACTTCGATAGAAGCATGGCAACCGTGATATCCCTTAGTTATAGCAATGCGCTTCGGCTGGTAGAATATGAGTGCCTGGCAGGTGATGGTATGAGAGTTAGGTCGACAGCTTGAATAGAGTAAACTAACCGCGTAGGTGGCGGCTATTCCAGATGCGTAGGTCAGGGCATAGCCTTGCTATGAAGATTGGCAGCAGTTTAATTGACGACAGGGACAGAGACAATAATAAAACTCACATTGACGGCACTAAGAATATGCTCCGCACGTGTGCTCACTTGTTGGGTGTATCGAGAGTAAATGTGCCTCGTCGGGTTACGGAGGTCCAATTCATTTAGCGGGGGTGAGGGCTCAATAGCAGGGTTTGGCGCGCGGAAAGCTACAGTGGAGTTAACAGAAGCTTCAGAGGCATTGCAAATTATTATAAGAAACGGTGAACGCACTAGTCGAAACGGAGATGGCAGGTGCAACTTCGGGACCGCCAATGTTCGCCACAGAATCCCCGTGGATGAGATCGGTGCCGTTCAAACTCTTGCTTGGTGCCATAGAAGTTCTCGTGTTATGTCGGAGTCGTGTAAGGTAGAGCTTAAAAGTTGACTGGGCGATTTCGGAGTCCCCCCTCTTACCCTGCATTGCGCCATTTCAATTTGTCTTTATAAGTGGCTATAGGTTCCGTAGGTTTGCCGTAGGTTACGCTTGGCTTACGCCATTCCAAAGGTAGAGATCACTTGAATGCCGACTCCACGCCCGAGCGTTGCCCGAGCGCATATTCTAAGCCCGCGCAGACTCAATGGAAGTTCCGCGTCTGCCTTTCGGAGACAACAACGGCCAGGAACAACAACGTCATTATAAGCAAGTAAATCATCACAAACAGCGTCGTAGTAGATCAAGTGTACTGCAGTGGGGGATCATGAGGCATAGTTATGTATAAGCTATAGATACATGGTGCAGGCGCAAGGGAAAACCAAGAACCGAATAGAGAGAAAGGGTAAATCGAAAACAGAAAACAAGGATCACGAGGACATTGAAGGCCCATTACCCTCCAGCAAACCCGACTCTCGCATGAACGACATCCACTGCTCATCCATACCAGAGTCTCCCGTGAGCATCATGCCAAGATCGACTAGATTTTCAGGGGATTCGGAGTCGCTCTTCATCTCGAAATTGCCAAAATCGGATATCGAGGAGTAATAAAAGTCAGGTGGAGCGGTGAAATAGGCATGACTATTGTCAGTGACGGGAGATGCGGGGAACGACAGGGGTGGTGGTCGTCGGATATCTGGCGGAGGAATGAATTGATCATTTTGTTGGAAGATATGTTGTTGCGAGAAGGCCGTGGTAAGGGACGCGGAGGCTTGCGTCGGACTCTCGGAGGGACTGCTGTAACTGGACGGAATATTGGATAAGTATTCCACGAGAGATGGGTGAACGTCAGGGGCCGGATCCGTCGGACTCTTGTCGCTACTGCTGCTGCTCGGCGTCGACTGACCTGAAGCCGGCCTGTTCGCGATCTTTTTCAGCAATTTGCTAGCAAGCACCCGCGTTTGGCCTCCGAACAAGGCAAGCTCGTCCTCTCCGTAGTCTGGGCTTCCCACCGCAAGGACTGCATTTGGTGTGACGTTACCACTTCGGAACTGCGAATAAACCTGGAAAGCTCTCTCCCGCAGCTTGCAAAGGATGGCCTGTGTCCAATGTGAGTTCCGTAGAGGCTTGGCAATAATCAGCAACACTCACTAAGCCATTTCGTGCACGACGAGAGGACATAGCGCCTTTTTCGAATAGATCACATGCAAGTCCGAGTTCGATGAAGGCACTAGCTGCCATACTTGACGATGGAGAACGAGTCACGATAGTGCCTACGATGATCTACGGAGTAGTATGTCAAAGATAAGACGGAGGTAAGGTGCTGGTATGGCACGAACCGCTGCAGAGAACAGATGCGTCCAGATAGCCCACGATCTAGAGCATAGGTCGGGGAACCTCTCGAAATGATTCAAGTTGGACTTGATGACACCAGATGCGCAGCGATACGCCGCAAGGAAAGACGGCGCGTAAGGGCTGCGCAAGGGATTGGCAGGATGATCCAGCATTGCCTGAGCAAAGAAGCTTCGGTGGATATACAGCAATGCTAAAGAGCGGAGGTATCAATGCACAATTGACCCGGCTGGGAACTGCTGGTACTCACTGACAGTGCGATATTGTGCCAGTATACAACCTCGCATGTACACGGAAGGAGAGCAGTTCCGGTCCTCGGGGCTCAGGAACATGTTGAGATGTGGGGGCAGTGACTTCGCGCGGACTTTGCGATCAAGATCGAGCACTGTCTGATAATTTGGTGGCTCGGCCGTCAATGTGAGCTCGGTCACGGTGGTCATTATTTCTTTGGTGAACTCGTATTTCCATTGATAGACTAGAAATTATGAATATTAGCGCGTACCAACTAGCAACGACAAGGGTTTTCTTACATCCTTTCAGTACATTCCCATTTTCGTCAAGCGTAGCCTCGTCATCCACGGGAAGCTCACAGTCGATGTAAGATAGGCTGATTGAAGGTGGCCGACCGGTTCCAAGACACTGTTTCCGCATGTTTCAACTTCGTTTGAGAGATTGAATCCGTGGAAATTCACGCACATAGAACAGCTCATAGGAGAACGCCTCCCAGAAAAGAGCCCTTCTGCGTTCAACTGTTTTAGCATCCAAATCGAATCTCGCACTGTCGCGGTCTAAAAAGCCCTGAGTATACATAATTTTAGGCGTCTGCGAGAAGACATACGAAGACCAATCTTTGGATGAAGGAGTTAATTGGATGATACGTAAGTCGATTATGGTGCAACTCACACACTGAGCAAGTTTGCAACCCAATGATATGAGGTTCCACGAGCTATCTGTTGTGTTCTTCTTTGCACCAAGCACTTGAAAAGCTCCCATCAGGACCACTGCTTGCACAGTGCTCACTTCAGGAGAGTCGAATACGGAGTACAGTGACATGCATGCTCGGCTCAAATGGTAATAGGTGTCGGATTCCGCGCTGTCTTTACACAAATTATGAGATCTAGAGCAACGGAAATGGAAGCACGACTCACAAGGTTCTAGCGTCAAATCAACAAGACCACCCAAAGCGAAAACGAGGAAAAGCACGGCCAATGTGTGCGGAAATACTGTATGAGGACCGGGCGTATCGGTTGCGCGTCGTTCCTTCATAGATTTGTAGATGGGCGCCATGATGTCATCGACAATTTCATCCCTCTTGAGTGGACGGAACGACCAGGCAGCATGCTCCATGTACGTTTCGCACAAAGACCACGCGCGGTGCTGGCTGGGAAGGTATTCGAACAGGAGGTCTAGCGCCTTGTCGTAGTCTCCTTCCACGCCGAACGGGAACGCGGCTGAGAGACGGGATACTTCGACAGAGACCTGGGGAATTTGGTCGCTTTCCACAACGCCTGATGCCATGCTATCTATCTCCTCGCCGGCCTGTTTCAGTTTCGTCAATTGAGTTTTAGACCCACAATAGAATAGAGGCACCAGAAATAGAGCCTGCATGGAGATAAGGTATAATGAGATGCGGCCCTGGAAAACATGCGGCATGGACGAACCTCTGAGCCAGCTGAACGTCCAAAATATTTGACCTGCCCATGATCACCTATTGTCAATGTCCCGAGGGCGTCGATGGAGTCTATGGATGTATCACGGGTAGGTTCCTCCCTTTCCAGCAGTTTCCCTTTATCTGGACCAAATTTGATGTGGAGGAATTCGTCTCGAAGCAATGGATGAGTTTCGCTGGAGACGCCGGATTGAAAGATGGCAAGAGCGTCTTCTAGCTGGAGGATTCGCTGGCCCATTTCCATGATTTTGGCATGTAGCTGTGTTGTGTCGGCGAGAACGAAGCTATAGATAACAACGTCAATGAAGCCAAAGAGAGTGGGTCGATAAATCATACGAACCGTGTGCCTTGACCAGTGGAAAGCGTGCCATTGGGACATATCGATGGACATCCTCGACGTTCTGAGAAGAACAATTGAGCATATTGATGAGGAAATCTTGTTGCTCAAGGCTGCGTACTGCAAGAACTGCATGGTAACTTCTTGTCGCATTTGAGCTTCAGCCTTCAGGCACATTTCCCATTAGCTGCTTCAAGTCGGAGTAGTGAGATTGGACGACACACCTTCGGCATTCTGCACAGGATATCTAGTGGGTTGTGTTAGGAAGAGCTGCTCTGTGATTAGGGTGGAACTGACCTCTCCTCTTGCGCGTCTGATATCAACATCATCCTCTGTCGGAGTTTTGCGTGAAATGCGCTGTGAAGCACCCCGGAGATACGAGGGCTCAGCAGGCATTCTGAGGAGAAGTAAGATGTGTATTCCAGGCTTTCGCCTGTAGGGTATCTGGTATCGCCTGTATACATATGATTTTGTTTCAGCCCAAGTCCGTTCCGAGTACGCCGGTCGATGATGTAATATCGGCTGTCTAGCCAAATTTGGCAAGAGTGCCACAACGTGACCTGATCCCTCGACGCGCTCTCTCTGTTCTACTGTGACTTCAGCAGAGTCTACACGTCGATAAAGCACACCGCTCAGCTTATTCACGCGTAAAATGGTCAAATTATACACCTCAACTGCTGCTCTTCTCGTCGTTCTCGTCTCTGCCCCACTCCCCGCCATTACAGCCATACATAACGCCACTTCGGTCCGCGCGACCCATAGCAGATACTCCAGGGCGCATTCTCTCGGGGACGCCTACCAGTTCGATCCAAGGGATGGCTGGCAGAGTATCAACGTTTCCGACCTTTCGTACAAATATCGCCGCGACGAAGAGGCTTCCAGTTCAACCGATACTCAGCACCTCGAGCCGAGATCGCCCAAGTCGAATTTGGGCCTAGGCGATACACTTGACGAGGTCGGGAAGGCGGTTGGTGGTACATTTTCGAAGATATGGAAAGGGCTCAAGGCGATTGGAAAACCGAAGACGGTGAAGATCACTTGGTAAGTCTGTCTGTTGGAAGCCATTTTGGAAAGTCGTTATCTGACCCAATTCTTCCTCTTCAAGGTATACCGGCTACGACCTCAAGAACCCTAGCTGCTGGGCGCAGGGAAAGTGGGCTCCGACTGTGAGTTCAATTTCATCAAGAGGCACCTCTGTCTGATGTCTCGCACTGCGGCGCAGGACAAATCATTTGCGTGCGCTACCACCCTCAACGGCTGGACGGACCGACCCAAGTGCTTCAAGTTCCTTGAACGTAAATACTTTTCTGCCCGCCTTTCTGATCTTGCTCATGTCGATCTCTTTTTTAGTGTGCAACACCCCGAAGAAGTGTGTTTTCGTTCGCGTGGTCGATAGTTGCGCAGGATGCAAACCAGGGTCTGCTCACGTCGATCTCACCAAGGCAGCGTTCCGCCAGCTTGCAGCCCTTGACCAGGGAACGTTGAACGTACAGCTTAGAGCTGCAACGGAACCTGAACAGTGGTGCGTTAAATCGAGTTTCCATAGTGTTTGTAAGAACGTGCTCACATAGTGACCAGGTACGAAGATCTCTGGGGCCCCAAGCACAAGAAACAATGAATGGCAGAAATCGCGCATTTGTATTTTTATTGTACCCTCACAGACTATACATGCATCCCCTCGGAAATGTCATATACTGTTATCACACACCACCTATACCTTAATATCCACTCTTTTGCGCTTTTTCCCTTCGGCTATCCTCGCGCGTACCTTCTCTTCATCCATACCTTCCTCTTCGTAAAACTGAGCAGTCCGATCGGCGTCGTTTCGCCTCCGAATGTACTGTAGGGCTGCGAGGTTGTATCCAAGAACATCTCTTTGACGCTGTAGCGCCGCGCGGAGATGCTTGCGCAAGGGAATGAGGGCAGTCCGCATTATGCGGTTTGCGACAATCTGGTGGTGATGCGTCCTGATGAGGAAGAAAATGATGCGCGAGACTAGCAGGATGTTCATTTCCTACAAGGAAAGCAGATGAGGGAATGGTAAACAGCAAAGCACGATCTTACGTACCTTCTGCGCCCACATATTCAGGTAAGTCATCAGCGACACCACTTTTCCGAAAGGAAGGACCAGCAGAGCGTCGTGCAGAGCGGTGCTCTGGACCTTCTCGATCACCCAGAGAACATATGTATCCGGCTCCTTGTCCAATTGAATGAGAAGCTGATTCCTCGGCGGAGGCTGCAGACGCATCGGACTGTCTTCGGGCAACTTTGCCATGTCGTCGTGGTACTGTTGGAATGTCGCCCGTTCGTTGTCGGCCAGATCGAGTGCCTCCATGATGCGTTCACCGGCCATCAAGGTTTCTGTGGTCTGCTTGGTCACTGCAGTCACTTCCGCCTCGTTAACAGCATCGCCTGAGGCACCCTCTGCACCACTGCCGATGGGCGCTTCGGTGCGGTTCAACGAGTCAGCAATGCCGCTCTCGTAAAGGGCCTCCATCTCCCTTTCACGTTCCTCTTCGAGGAAAATCTAATCACGAAAAGGTTAGCTTCCCATTGAAAGTACAGGAAGGTGAGCTGTACCTGGTCCTCCTCGTCTTTGTCCCAGACACGGATGGATTTATCGTGCGAGCCAGTGACAACGAATTTGCCGTGGTTGCTGAGAACCAATGCCCAAATCTCGCCATGATGTCCTCTCAGGTTTTGGATGTGCTCGAACTGCAGGGCAGCAAAGGTTAGTGTCCTGCCCAATCGTCTCTGCAAACCGTCAAGCTAACCTTGTCACCGTCCCAATATTTCAGCATCTTGTCCTTGCCAACAGTCCAGAAGTAGTGCGAATCCTTCTCGAACGCAACCTGCATGACGCTCTCGTCGTGGGCGAAGATGGATTTGTGGCAGTCTCCGAAGTCGAGGCCCCAGATTTTTACGTTCTTGTCGGCAGAACAGGTGACGATCAGTTTCGAGTCGTCCGAGATATCCATAGAGAGCACTGGGAGCTGGGTAATAGGGTGAAGTTCAGTAAGAGAACGTTATAAATTGCTCAAAACAGATATGCACCTTGTGCCCGTACAAAGAAAGGAAGAACTTGAGCGAGTCTTGATAGAAAACCTTGACCGTCGAGTCGAGGAGGGAAACGGCTAAGAACTTTCCGTTAGGGCTGTACTTGACGGCGAGGACGTCGTCAGTCATCTTCAACGTCCGCGTATGCACCAGGGAGAGGAGTTTTCCACTTTGAACCTATTGACGAAGATGTCGACGTCAGGAGGATAATGCTAATCTCAGAGTTTGGGACGTACACTTTCTCCCGTCGCCTCTTTCTGTTGAAACTCCCAGAACTTCACATCCTTGTCGGCACTGCCACTCACCAGCGCCTGTTGGTCGTGTCGGACATGTAGTGACCAAACAGTGGCGGTATGGGCTTGGATGGTTTCAATTAACGAGGAGGATGCGATGTCGTAAATGAGGATTTCTCCTGTTTTTGTGCCGATGGCGATGTGTCGATCCCCAGGAAGGAATGTGCTACTGATTGCATACCCACAATCCATGGTCCTGATACATGCGTTGGTTTTCATGTTCCAGATTTTGAGCGAACCTGAATTAGGTATAAGGAAAAAGTGGATAATAGAGCTCAATCAAGACATACCATTAGAAGCGGATGCCAGAATTTCATCATTGGAGCTGAGCGACAGTGTCCGCACATCCGTCCGGTGTCCAGGAAGATCCACTGAGTATACACGGCTAGCCTCGGGGGTATCTTTTGATTTGGTAGGTTGGGGAATATTGTAGACTTCAATAGCATTCGAGGCCAGAGCCGTCATAATCTAGTATCAAGAGCCTAAGCATGCGTTCAACATATTCATAATAAAAGCGTGGACGGACCTGCAAACCACCCTTCGCGTTGGCATCTCCTCCAAAGTCAAACGACCTTATTTTGCCACTAGCCCGGACAACGAGGTATGGGGTGAACAAGTCGACAAGCTTGATTTCGTCGTCGTCGTCGTCCCCATCTTGTTCATCGTCTTCGGCCTTCTTCCTGTCCTTCCCAGTTTTTTCTTTCTCTGCCTTCTTTTCCTTGGCGCGTTTCTTCCGCCTCTGTTGCTTTTTCTGCACCTCTTCCTCTGACCGTATCCTGAAGATTTCGACGGACCGGTCGTGTGATTGGACGGCTAAGAAGGGTTGTGATGGATGGAAGGCTATCTGCGAGACGCGATGCCGAGACGCAAGGGGTAAATTTGAGAGAGGATGTATCATTTTCGCGACCTAAAATTCACCCTCAATATAAAGCCACAAGAAAACTTGTCTGTATAACCTACCTCGCCTGCTTCCGTCTCTCGGAGACCATTGGACAACGCTTCATGATCGATTCGCCACGCCTTCATTTCTCCTTCTCCACTCCCAGTGAAAACCAAATCCTGTTCGGCGTTTATGTCCATGGTCCATATTTCAGAACGGTGAGCGACGACTGTCTGTACACAGTGCTGTGTCGAGAGGTCCCAGAGCTTCAAGAACGTATCCTTGGAAGTAGTGAGCAGAAGGCCCGAGGCAGAAGCAGTTGAAGTAGAGGGGAGTTCTGCAGGAGTTATAAACTGGATCGCGGTGATTTGATCTCGATGGCCACGGAGTCTAATTAACAGCAGTTGAGTGTGGGGTAAGATGTACTGTTTCCTGGACATACCGAAACAGTCCAGCTTCGGCAACGACGTCCCATACAATGAGGTCTGTGTCCTGAGAGCCTGAAGCCAGTCGTGTGCCATGTTCATCGAACGCGAGAGCAGTCACGGATTTTTTGTGCCCATTGAAGGTCGAGATAACGGTGTTGCTCGAAGCACTCCACAAGCGAATAGATCCATCTGCGTATCCAACGGCAAAGGTGTCCTGCTTCGGAGATCGAAGGATTGTTGTAACTTCTGCTATATGACTGATTTCATGCCACATTGCGACCTATGTAGCCTTAGTAAGGAGTCTGATAGCTGAGTGTTAATGCAGACCATTTTCCCCTTCTTCACATCCCATACTATCACGTCCTCCAGAGCGGGAACATACGCCAATTTACCATCGTACTGGGAGTTCGAAGACGAGCTGCACACCAGGCCAAAAGCCTACAAGAAGTTTATAAGAAGCCAAAATTTGGTAAGAGACAAGCGTACGGCTGCTGGGACGTGCTTGCTATACGTCTTGACCATCGCTGAGCGTGTCCCTGAACGAGAGTCGAGGACGAAGAAAATATCGTCCTAGCACGTGATCCCCGATCATATGTACTTCCATCCGTGCCGACTCGCCGTTGCCCGCCCGCTGACAAGATTGAATTTTCCCTCGAGAAGATCTCTCTCGACTATGATGATCTACCCAAACAGCCCTGAGGCCGCACTCAGATTCCTCAAATACGTGAACGCGTCTCCGACGCCGTTCCATGCGGTAGAGAACGCTGCAGTTCGACTGGAGAAAGCTGGTTTCACCAAGGTAAGCTATTGCGCAATCAATCTGGGTTAGTACACCGCTGAGATCTTTCAAAAGCTCCAAGAGAAGGATAACTGGGAGGAGAACGTCAAGGCTGGTGGCAAGTATTACTTCACCAGGTGAGCGTGGCGCGCACGTTTGGTTAATATCAAGGCACCTTGCTCATCCTAGGGATCAGAAATCAGGCGGCACTTGTTGCCTTTACGCTGCCAGCCAAGTGGAAGCAAGGAGCAGGCCTAAGCATTGTCGCGACTCATGTCGATAGTCCCAACCTCAAAGTGAGTTGACGACGTTTCGAGCGACCCGAACGAAACGCCTGACCATATGGAACACGATCAAGGTCCGCCCGATCTCGAAGCGCACAAACTCAGGCTACCTCCAGGTCGGAGTCGAGACATACGGCGGTGGGATATGGCACTCCTGGCTCGACCGCGATCTTTCCCTGGCCGGACGCGTCGTGATCTCGGAGCAGGGAGGCCGCTTCCGCTCGAAGCTCATTAAGATCGACCGCCCTCTTATCCGTATTCCTACACTTGCCATTCACTGTGAGTGCTTCATGTACCCAATCCATTTACATTCACCGAACAACCACAATTGCCAGTGGACAGGAATGTGAACGACAGCTTCAAGTTTAACCAAGAGACGGAGTTCGTCCCAATCCTTGGCTTGGTGGAAAGCCAATTGAACGCGAAGCAAACTGGAGATGGCAAAACCGCTGATAAGCCTGCGAAATCAGAGGCTCCGCAGAAAGCCTCCAGCATCCAGGAAAATCATCACTCCGAGCTGCTGGCTTTGCTAGCTGGTGAGCTCTCCATCGCACCGGAAGAGATCCATGACTTCGAACTGTGCGTTTGCGGTCGCAAAGTCAATGACCACGTTGTCTAATCTTTTCAAAGGTCCCTGTTTGACACCCAGCCTGCTGTTCTTGGAGGCCTCTGCAACGAATTCATCTTCAGTCCTCGCATGGACAACCTCGTATCATCGTGAGGCTTGTCTTATATTTTCAGTTGGTGATTCTCACAATTTTACCAGCTTCTGTGCTGTCGAGGCCATCGCAGACCACGTTTCAGTGCAGAACTTCCCCACTCTCGAGGGCAACGTCAACTGCATTGCTCTCTTCAACCACGAAGAAATTGGCAGCGTTTCCACCTCGGGTGCCGAATCAAGCCTCATCCCCTCGCTCCTAAACAGACTGTCGCCCACACCCGCAGCCCTGGCCCAGTCCATCTCCCGATCCTTCCTGATTTCTGCGGACATGGGACACGCCATCCACCCCAACTACACATCCAAGCATGAGGACAAGCACAAGCCGCACATCAATGGCGGAATTGTCATCAAAACCAACGCAAAGCAGAGATATGCTAGCGACGCAATCTCTACCTTCATCTTGAAGCAGCTGGTCGAGCGCAAGGGCGGCAAGGTCCAGGAATTCGAAGTCCGGAACGACATGTAGGCCCTTACCTTTTCGGCTTTGGCAACCTCCCTGTGCAGTACTCATCATCGCGCCAGGGCTTGTGGATCGACTGTTGGGCCTATGTTGTCCAAGATTGGCGTCCGCACCGTCGACATTGGAAACCCCATGCTGTCCATGCACTCCATCAGAGAAACAGCCGGCTCCCATGACGTTCAAAGCTGCATCGATCTCTTCTCGTCTTTGTTCGAGGGTTTCGCGGCGCTGGACAAGGGCCTGACAGTGGACTAGCGTAGCTAATACAATATTAAGGCACAGGCGATTGTGAGATAAGTGTACATTTTCCTCGCACGTAGTCCTACATCGATGGCCTGACAAGACAAGTTGCTCATCTCGTCCGACCCCTCTCCTGAGCGCTGCTCTGAAAGCCCCGGGACCAAGAATGATAGAAGGCGGGGGCATGAGTATGAGCAGGGATCATACCTCGCAGATACCGTGGTGTGCTAGGTAGATTGCCAAAACACTCTGAATGATGATAAGATACGCTTCATCATCGTCTTGACTTTTTGGTGGGGGGCTCTGCAGACGACGCTGGGCCACCCAAGATGGACCGCTTTTTCGTCGTGCGTGCGTAATGAGCGAGCACCCATTCCCGCTCGGCTTCCTTCTGTTCGATGGTCCCTTGCCGGATTTCATATGCTGCATGAAAGCGCTTAGACTTGAAGTGATTTGGGAACGTAAGGCAAAATAACGTACGTTTCATTTCGAAACGAGGCCCAACCTCTGCGAGTTGGACTTGTCGAGGAATTTTAACGAATACGTGGTGCCTGTAGAAGAACATGTAGGTTGGAACTTGAAAGTGAGGAATAATGAATGGCACGTACCGGAAGGAAATGAAGTCGTCCTCGTTTGCAAAAGTCATTACACGTTTACTATCCTCCTTGGGGACGGGGAAGAGGTATTTGAGGACATCTCGAACCCGCTCACCAAGCGACGAGGTGAAATTTTCAAAGATGAGATGGGGGTATTGTTCAGAAACGGTCGAGTTTTTGTAGGTTCCGATGTCATGGCGAAGAGAGACGTTACTGAGCGTAAAGTAGACAGTGGGGCCGTGAGGGAAATGGGATACGATCATGGCATCTAGTCAGAGAGTCGCAAGGTGAGGTAAAGGTGCAATAACGAGTCCAGGAGACTCACCGGGGACACCACGGTGTTCGTGCAGCACTATCAAGTCAGTGACGTCGTTCGCTCTGCATGCGTCGGCAAGCTCTTTAACGACATAGTTTCCTCGGTTGATTCGGTGGGAGTTGGGGAACACGAGCCTCATTTCCTGGTTACCTAGCTTCGAAAGAGGTTCGAAAACTCAATGACCTGACGGACGCACCTTGGTGAACTGCAGAAGCTTGGAGCTGGGATCACGAGAGGTGGTAATCACAATTTTGGGGTCCTGTATTCCAGCACGAGAGTATTCGTTATCAATATGTGTGGTGGGCTCTGTAAGGCATTCATTCAGCTTGATCGATTTTCGCGGAATTACAACTACTCACCTGCTTGTGCCTCATCAAACGCCAGGTCCTTCCCCAGATTCTTTGCGTCCTTTTTCAGCTCTGTCGGTAGTGATTTCCCACTGGCCAGAGCATCCTTCATCTGCTGTTTCCGTTCGAAGGTTTGCCGCTCCTGTGCCTCCTGCGATTTTGCGTAGACATATTGGCGACGCTCCCTGATTTGACGGCGAAGCTACAATTATATCAGGATACTGCCAAAGTACGAGAGTGAGGGTTGTGTACCATTGTGTCTCGTCAATCGCTGGTGACGTTCAGCGATGGGGTTCAAGGGCTCAAAAAAATTGTGTGACGGAGACCGGGTCACGCGGACCGAAAGCTTTACTCCATCGTACTCCCACTAGGGTGCCACTCCAGTGGTATGTAGCAGACAAGAAAAAACACGAAGAGGAACTCGGGTCAACGTTCTTTCGGCTCAGTATCGCATCTGGATTGATTGAGGTCACTCGCAGTTTATCGAACACTTTTTCTTCGCAGTCACACTGTACAAAGTATTGAAAAAGATATAGACGTTCCAAAAGAAACCCACGATCTAATGCCCTTATACGCGGTAGAGAAAATGCGAACCAAGGTTGTCACACCAGGTGGGGTGGACGCCGGTCGGTGCGAGAGGCTTGAGTCGAGGAAAGATCACCGTGGGACCGCCCGATCCAGCATGAGTCCAGTCCTCCTCGAGCTTCGCGGGTATAGTGTGCGCAGGAGGGCGCACGCCTGTGGGGTAATCGAGTTCGCAGGTTGTCGCATCAGGGACGCCAGTCGGTGCGAGAGGCTTGAGCTGAGGAAAGAGCCTCGGAGGACCGCCCGATCCAGTATGAGTCCAGTCCTCGTCGAGCTTCGCGGGTATAGTGTACGCGGGAGGGCGCATGCCTGTGGGTGAAGGAGTCGCGACCAAAGGGAACATCCAATGCGGACGGAGAAGAGAAGGGGTACAGGGCGAGGAGCGCCAAGGTGGCGCGTCGCGGGTATCGGAGCACAGGCGCGCGCTCGACTAGTAAGGGAAAAGTGCGAATTGTTTGCAGACCGAAAGGAGAATACGAAGCTAGGTTGTCGCACCAGGAGGAGCGGACGCTGGTCGGTGCGAGAGGTCCGAGTCGAGGAAAGATCACCTTAGGACCGCCCGATCCGGTATGAGTCCAGTCCTCGTCGAGCGTCGCAGGTATAGTGTGCACATGAGGGCTCACGCCGGTGGGTTGAGGAATCGAGACCAGAGTGAACACCAAGGCGGACGGAGAAGGAAGGACGGATAGATTTCGGTGCGAGGAGCGCGCAAGGCGACGCGTTGTGGGTATACGAGCATAGCTGGGCGCTCGACCAGTGATGCGGGAAGAGTGGAAATCCCATAGAGACAGAAAGTAGAAGATGCACCAGGAGGGGTGGACGCCGGTCGGTGCGAGAGCGGCGAGAGGCTCCAGTCCTCGTCGAGCTCCGCGGGTATAGTGTGGGCAGGAGGGCCCACGCCTGTGGGGTAATCGAATACAGTCACAAAAGGGAACAATGCGATGGCCAATCGAATGGGAGCAAGAAAAGACCGGTCTAGGGAGGATGCGAGCTGCGTCAAGATGATGGGTCGCGGGTATCTTGCGCAAAGAGTCCAGAGGGGTGGGCGCTTTTGTGGTAGGGAAGACGGAGCCGGGACCAGCATGTAGACCACCTAGGAGCCCAGATAATTCATAGTGATGCCGAAAGGTGGACGACTCGTCAGTCTCCAGTCGAGAGCTCTGCAGCTACGTAGGTGGTGAGCGGGTGCTTCGTGGGCTGAGTCACAGTGGAGGTATGAAGGTCAGCCGCGGCCGATGTGAAACTATGAAGGTGGACGCATTTGAATACCATCGCCTCCATGAAACGCCTCAGGTCTGCTGACATCGATAGAAATACAGGATGCAAGAGAGACTAGAAGACGAAGGCAGTGGTCAGCCCCAGACGACGACCAGGTGAGGTATTACTGACCCTAGCGAAGAAAGCAGAGACGAGAGACGATGACGCCACTGAGGGCGGCAAGATTAACACGCCAAGTGGCAAGGATGAAGGGAGGAGATGGCAGCTGATGGTAAAGACAGCCGCTCTTTATGCCTTCCGGGTCGAAGGCACTCACAGCCTTCGCCACATTACAGAAAGCCGCTGCGCCATAATCCGGACTGACAGGAGCATTAGCGTTCCTCTTGGTGGCCGTCTCCCTCGTTTCTCTTGGGGCCCACCATCTAACCAAGACTAAGGCTTGACGGCGTCCGATAGTTTTAGTCGAACCGCATGTAGAGGTCCAATTGAGCTGTAATCTGGACCCGGATACTATGATGTTTCCGGCGGTACGATGAGAATTGAATATGGAATATGGAATATTGAGATTTGTGTCGTTGTGTATCTGACGCGTGGAGGAAGAAAGGTAGATGATGGCCGTGACGAGGTGGAGTGACTACGGAGTGACAGACGCGTTGTCACGCTCAGTGCTTGCATGGAATTATTATTGCGACGACAATCTTCACAAAATCTCCATTCGATTGAACCACTTCGCCATCCACTCTCACGACGACTATGTCCTCTTTCTGCTCGAAAAGCCTACAGCTCGGCCAGCGACAAACTCTTCGCCGATGCTGCTCGTGAAGAAAGCAACTCCAAGTCCCAGCCTAAAAAATCTGCTCGCCTGACTCTCCTCGAAAACGAGCACGAGAACTGGGACGGCGAAGAAAAGATACAGGATGCGGTTCTTCGCATGCTCGTCGACAAGTACAAACCCCTACGTACTGGCTCCATCTAATCGGCGGACCAGAAGCTTAAACTTACACCACCACGCGTACGCCCCGCCAGCCAGGTCATTATCACACCCACGACACCATCTACAGGATCATGGGCGACCGAGCCTCTTCTTCCCTCGATAAAGAACCACAAGCCATGGCATACGCAGTTCAAGGCTCCAGAACATGCCAATGTCTCGATCAAGCAGGCCTATCTCCCGCCGCTGTCTGCGCAGCCTTCGGCGAAGCCTGCCCCCGGCGCTGATCGGTTGCGAAGGAAGGAGAAGGAGGAAAAGAAGAGAAATGAGCACGCTGGGCGACTCGTGAAGGCAAGGGAATCAACGTTGGATTACCGTTTGGGCATCCGAGGCTCTGGCCATGGTTCAGGAATGCAGGTGAATCCCGCTAGTTTGAAGGGATGGACGAGCCTCGTTGAGGATAAAATCGAGGTAAGCATGAGTTGTCCAGATGCAAATTTTGGGTCGTTGATCATTGCGCTATGTAACCAGAAAGCTCGGAAGGCAGGGTTGTTCAACAACATTAAAGGCAGAGGTAAACCTCTGGTCTTAGCTATGGAAGAATCGAACCCTTTCATTGCACGGGAAGAGTTTCTTATGAACCGCATTGTCCAGCGAAACGGAGCAGCTCCTCCGTGGGTCGAAGTTCAGGGTGGTATGTCCTCCACATTATCCTTGACACGACCTCGGATTTACAAGTCGCGAAGAGCTCGACACTGCTGTCACCACTTTCCGCGAGATGCATCGCCAAGCATGGATTCGTCGCGTCGTTCGTGTAATCACTACAACGACACCGCCTGCCCTCCTTCATACGTTCACACTGGGAGACATGAGGGCGTTCCGCGACCTGGAATGGGAACAACGCGAGCGGTCCTATCACGAAGTCGCGCTAGAGCAGCTCAATGCTCTAGTACGAAAATACAACGGTCTCGCGCCTTATGCAGTCAGACGGCCCTATTACACCCTCAGCGTTGAGATGGAGAAGCTTTTCGATGGATGTGCCGACGAAATTCTGCGTCAATTGAGTGAGAGAGCGTTGGGCGTATAATCGAAGGCGCAGCCCAGCTCACCCTCAACTGGTTCGACGTCATCGACTGGTGCGGCATCTAGTGACGGTACCCTTGCTCCACCATGGCGTATAGGCGATGTCTTCAAGGCATGGTTGGAAACCTTCTTGGCAAGATTTTGGTCCAATGGGCGTACGGGTCGCAATGCCTAGGGGTTGACGGCGAGGCCTCATCCACGACGTGGTTCGTGTCCAGTCTTGCGCCATCAGTCGCTTCGCTACCTACCCATCGAGCGTCGTCTTTGCCTATGGTGAGGTGTGTCTTCATGTTACGCTGGATTTACCACTCATTGCCGTCCAGGTTGACACCGTCTCTACAACATTTCGGCGTAAAATCCGACGTCAGATTACGAACGCCCAATCTCACAGCATGTTGCAGTAAAAATACTTTTGTTCCATCTTGGAGCACCTCGTTCCTAGCTGTCGCTCGGGCTTCGTATGCGGGTGCCTTCGATACCTTTTAATGCTGTTTCTTGGATTTACCGCATCCTACCGCATCTCCTCGTGTTTTCTCTATGGCATCCGCCTCGTGCGCGCCACGCGTCGTCGGATTGACAGAGGATTGACAATCTTGGACACATTCTCCTCGCTGATCAGCGCCGTTTTGTTCATCGATTTATCAACCGGTAATCCCCACCCTCCCTGCTTCGCTTCTTGTCTAGGAGTAGTAGTAGTAGTAGTACTGCGTTTCAAGTGGGCGCAACGCCTTGAGGCTCACATGAAACATGGGGGAAAATGCAAGCAAGCTTCCATACATAAATTACGTCTCAAGAACATTGCGAGAACAATGTTTTTTTGTTCTCTACCCGTGGAAACCCGCCGACCCTGGTCGTACAGACTCCCCCGAACAACGGCGAGCCAGGTGAATGCAACTGAGCACAGAAAATCAGAGCACCTGATACGCGCGAGTGACAATGGCAGGCACGACGCCGAAACGCCTCGTGGCATGCCTCGCGGTGTGCGGGCGGCTTCGCCCTAATCTTATCCATAAAAGCCGACGAACCTTCCCGTCAATCTCCATTCCTCCCTCCTCAAGCTCAGGCCCGTAGCCCATTCAACAAACTCACACTACCCACCCATCTACTTCTTCACATAGCCATGTCCTCCTACGAAGATGAAATTACAGTGAGCTCGTCGTGTGCCCCGTCCTGCTCCGCAACTGCTAATCCATTTTGCGTGGTTTTTCTAGCCTGGCGACATCGTTGCCGTCCGCCACGGGTTGAAGGGCAGACAAGAGGGCCTCGTCATCGGCTCGCACTTCGACCACCAGGTACGTTCTTGTTTCCTTCCTCCTCCCTCCGCATCTTAACATTTTTTTTTTCGTTCTCCCAGGGCCGCCAGATCATCGAAGTGCAGCTCGAGGCCGAGGTCTATCGCGTGTGGCAGCCCCACGTCACCCGTGTCCGCCGTACGATCTCGTACTCCCGCCCCGGGCTCAACCAGCCACACAAGGTCCGCACCATCGAGCGCCGTATCCTCTGGTGATTCGCCATCATAATTCATGAACGACCCCCGCCATCGCGTGTACGCACCATACGACAGACTCCCGACTTTCTCTTAGCTCTGGACGCGGGCACGACCTTGCATGATCACCATTGTACACACACCGCACGCATCATCATCATCACTGGCATTAACATACGCTCACCACACCACCATAACTCACCGCAACGGTGCCTACCTCTCGAAACCTCGCTGAATAGCTGTACATATGACTTTCCGTCGTGCCTCCTGCCTGCCTCCAGGCCTCCGTCGGAAGGGATGGGACACTGGACAGGGACTAGTAGGGGGGGTGAGGAGAGTGATCGGCTGGACCTTTTTTCTAACTTACAACTTGAAAGTAGAGCGGCAAGTCGTGTACTGGGTACACAATGGACAATAGAGGTTTGTATTGGTAAACGACTGACTCTCGAGTGAGTGAAGTGATCAGGAAAAGAACGTACGCAAGAAGCTGGGCGAAGAAGAGAAGATCTTGTCATCGTTGTTATCTGCATCCTTAGGGCGCTTATCAACGTTAAAACAACCGTAGTTAGTGCGAGGGAGACGCACCTCATACGCGTGTGTGTCGCTAGCTAAGTTGACCCACTTGGTTGTGAGTAACCGCGTCTGCTGGAGTCACTATAATTGTACGAATCGGAGTCAGTACAAGGTCGACGGATACATATGGTACAAGGTAGTTCGGGGCCAAAAAGCTGAAAATATACCATGGT
>JABCKV010000085.1:1703-35274 GCA_018282005.1 Asterophora parasitica
GAAGCTGGTACAGCTCAAGTTCAGTGACCTTCTACGATGCTCAGTGCTCCGAATCTTTTGCCCTTCCTCCTGCTATGACATTCCCACCGAAATTCTTCACTTCATTATCCGCGAGGGCCGAGGCTTTGTACGCAGAGGTTACGAAACATTGGTTCGACATTCAGCTCCACCACGACATCGGATATGTTCAACATGCTGAAGCTATCAAGGGGTCGATGGCGAAGGCGGGACGCGGTATACATCGGACTGGGCTGCTTTCTTGGCCACTGAAGCGAAGGTCAAGGCTTACTTCGAGGGCAACGTCGTGGATCTCGGTGTGTCTTGATCTTTTCTCATACATATTTATCTCATCTAACAAAAACAACTTTTTATTTAGGATCGAAGTACTCTCTTGAAGATCTTACGGCGATCTTCTACCCTCGGGGTGGTGGCAAGACCACGTTCAATTTTCCTGCGGGGAGAAAGCTTAGGATCATGGGTTGCGCTACGAAAGAGGACCCTGCTAATCCTATCGAGTTCATTAGGCAAGGCGAGCCCTGCTTTATCGTCGGTAAAGACGGCAATACTACCGACTTGACTGTCGGACTCTACGCTGGCCTGGTGTTCCTGGCCCAGATCAAGAAGCGCTTCCCCGACGCCGACTTCTACCGCGACACCTGGTAAACTTGGAGTTACGTGCATTTCTTCCGTCTCATCGCACACATAGCTGGCTCGGCGAGCTGTTCCACGGTGTGTTCTTCTGCGACGTCTTCTTTCCACTGTGGCCCTTTGTCTTTCTGTGATTGTTCTCGTTTCTTGGAATTCACCCTTTCTGTGTGACATAATTGATGTTGTATTGACCGGCACGTGAAATCAAAGAAAGCGGTTAAATCAAACATTCACCTTCGACGACTGATGGAGTCAACGGTATCCTATACACTCCAAATACATAGGTAGCACCTCTTTCTCCACCTCTGGCCTTTTTTGTCGTCCCAAAACTCTAAACATGACACCGGATACAACGATATGGATGTTGTCACCGAAAGGAACCTGCCCAGAAGCTGAAAACAATGGCAGCCGCGCCCCAGGTTGCACAACTCGCGTGGGGCAGAAGAGGAAGAGACGGCACTTTCACGGCTGAAACTAGCGTGTTAACGACGTTGGCGACACTCGGATGTGGTACGAGTTTTCGAGGATGGCACTAAGGTGGAACTTGGGGCAGGGAATTGAGGCCACCAATGAATCCAGAGGTGAGTGGGGCTTATCGCCTACGTAGTCACCAGTTACAGCCCCCGTATGCACTTTGTCGCCCGACGTGAGCCCTGAGACATGGCCACAGCAGCGATCTCCTGTGTCATCGCGCTGACCATGCCTTGTCTCACGGACAAGCACCTCAATGAACGCTTCACCTAGGGATCCAGCGCCACTCATATACATACCCCCATGGAAAACAGCAACGCCACCACCACACCCAGGCACGACGCCACACCACCCCCACCGCGCCCCTTCAGCCACAGATTCTGCGACCCTGACTTCGCCCCGTCCCGCCGGGTCTACCTCAAAGCGATCGTTCTAGGGTGCTGTGCCGTCGTGTTGAGCGTCTGGGCCGTCTTCCCCATCTACTGGGGCTCGCTCTGGCGGACACCACAGCGCAAGCTTAAGGGATGGGTCGTGGTGCGTATCATCCTATTCCCGGCTCTCCGATTCGTCGCTTTTCCTTACTTACTTACACATCCCCGGTGGCAGGACTTTGACGGCGGCATCATAGGCCAAGCAGTCGTGCGCGACCTCACGGGGCCCACAGCTGCGACCCTGCCCCTCGGAGTCGCATTCAAAGCTGTAAATGCGAGCCAGCTTCCCGGTGGTGTCGCCGATATGCGCAATGTTGTCGTCGAGCAGCACACGTGGGTCGCGGTCACCAGTCCGTTGTTTCTTATTTATTGTTTCCTATTCCTTCAATTTTTCACCTCATGATTTCTATCTTCGTGTACTAGTCAACCCCGGCGCCTCGGACCGCCTAGCGTCCTCCGTTGCCTCTCCCAATGCGACGTACAACGGCTCCGAGGCGATGACCTTCTGGGCTGCCGAGGCCCGCAACGAAAATGCCTAGTGCGTCCTTTACATCTCCATCTCCTCGTCCACGACCATCTAAACCCTTTTCCCCCGTAGCCGAATAATAACCCGCCCATCGGTGCGTGCCCAACGGCCTCCCTAATACCTCCCTCTGTCTACCCATGGCCCAAAAATGCTCATGCTCACGATGACGAGCCTCCTCACAAACAAACAAACAGGTCGAAGCCTCCCTCAACATAATATGCAGCACCTTCGCGATGAACGCCATCCAGCTCTTCGCAGCGTCCACCCCAAACGCCACAGCGCTCATCGCCACGTCCCCGCAGACGATCGTGCAGCCCCTGTTCTACGGCGTCGACAACGTCGCTCCGTTCAACGAGCCCGTGTACGTACCCTCCTTTTCTTGCTTTTATTTCTCAACGCGTATTGATACCGCAGTTGTGTGTGTAGGGCGTCGGCAGTCACCTTCGTAGGCCTCATATACTCCGTCATTCTCGCATTCTTCGTCGTCGTGCGTAGCCCCCTTACTTCGCATCCCCTTCACTCAGCGAGTTAATGCGCTTCCTTGGCTGCGCCAGATGATCTGCTACGGCGCCCGAGAACACTCCGGGATCAACCGTAACCTCACACTGCGCTCCCTCATCATCACCCGCTATGTCACGTACTTCGTCGCCATCTTCTTCGTTGCCGTGCGTACCACTGATCACCCTCTTCATCTTTCTTCATCTTCTTCTTCATCTGAGCGAGCCAGCCAGCTGATGGTGTGCTTTGACTATGATAGCTCTTCTACTCCCTCTTGACCCTCGCCTTCAGACTCGATTTTACACGAAAGTGCGTTGTCGTTTCTGGGCCTCCCGCGTCCTTCGTACGCTTAATATGGAGCAGATTCGGCCACCGCGGATTCCTCATATTCTGGATGGTCAATTGGGCCGGGATGCTCGCTGTGTACGTCGTATATGCTTGTTTTCTGTCCTAGATCTGACGCGTTATTATTATATATATACAGCGGCCTCGCACTCGAATCACTCATCACGCTCTTCACCTCCAGGTTCATCCCGTTCTTCATGCTGCTGTGGATCATCGGTGCGTCTCCATCCCAAGTCTTATTGATGTATTCATCCCAGTTAACACTTGGTATATATGTGGTACTAATACCTGCTGCCAGTGAATGTATCAGTGTGCTCCCAGCCCATCGAGGTCCTCCCATACATATTCCGATACGGTTACGCGATCCCATTCTATAACATCTCGCACTCGATACGGTGTGTCGTTTTTGGGACGAAGAACCAGAGTGCGTTTCGTTTTCTCTTCCCTTCCTTCTACCCCCTCTCGCACCGGCCTTTCTCTCTATCCTTATGTTCCACTGACCCTCGTAATCGTCTGACCTTCCCTCCCTCTGCACATCTGCACATCTGCAGTCGGTCAAAACTTCGGCATCCTAATCGCATGGGGCGCCATATCGTGCATCACGCTCCCGCTCGTGCAGTGGTACGTCCGTCGCGGGGATGTCGCTGCCGAGCGGCAGGCGCAGGAACAACAACGACTTGCGCAGGAGAAATTTAAACAAGAACAAGAGAAACAGCAGGGGAACTTGGCATCGGTGTATACGCCGTCCCCGGGCCAGGAAAAGGATTTGACGACACAGCCGCCCGTTCAGCCGCGTTTGGAGGACGGTGACGCGCGGGGGAGGGAGAGGGATGTGCCGGGAGGCTCGGGGTCGGGGAATTCGGAGAGTACGTGAAGATAGTCGAGTGGAGCGGGGGGTAGTCTTCTGGCGTTACACTGAAGGAGGATATGGGTATCCGTTCTGAGATTGATTTCGATTTCAGGTTGTGCACCTCATCAGTCTGGAATGATACAAGTCATATATTGAATCGAACACTCAGCCCTACATGTGCTCATCCAGCCAATCTCTCAGAGCCGCGAGCCCATCCTCTGCCTCTTTCTCCGGATCCTCAGCGGCTTTTGACACCTTCGCCGAGGTCCCAACGAACGAGATCTCTCCTCCCTCCCAATCTGAGAACCTGAACGCACTGCCTGCGGGGCCATTGCAGTCCAGCCCTCCCATCTCCGATTTCTCGCCTTCGGCTCCAAGGCCCTCCACGCCGACACCACCCGACTGTGATGCGCGGCGTTTCTCCAGCTCACGCTCCAGGACAGACTTGACGCGGTTGATGGCGAGGCTCTCCGCGGATGCGTTGGCTTGACTACCTGTGCTGAGAAGATCGCTTTTGTGCGCGAGGATAGTCACGCTAGGTAGCGCATGCGAGGGCGGGAGAGAGGTTAGAGTGTGCAGGATGTTGTGCAGGTGCCTGTTTATCGTTGCGAATGAGACGTTTCTGCCGACGGAGAATTTCGTGTGTTACGCACTCTGCAACCGTCGCCCCATTGCGGGAAATTGTGCTTGCATCCACCACGAATGCGATGGCCTTCGCGTCGTCGAGGTGTTCCCGGAATTGGTCTCGGATACGCGGGTGTCCTGGGATGTCCACAACTCGTACGTTCTTCGAAGGCGTTGACAGCTCCACAACCGATGAATTAACTTGTAATGAGGTGTGGGTTTGGAGAGATTGTCCATAGACAAGCTGTCCCAAAGCTCAGTCAAAGGAATCGCACAAAACGACACCTCACGCACCTTGGACAATATTGCTGTCTTCCCTGCATCCGGCGGGCCGACTACAAGAAGCGCATTCCCTCTCGCTTTAGATCTTCGCTTCGTCGAGAATACAATGACTGGAAGTTGAGTCAGATGAGATCTCTGGTCAGAATAGTTAACTGAACGAACTTGTAACTATTAGCAAAGCGACTATGAAAGACATAAGCGCTATGCTTTGAGCATTTGTGAGTGAATCCACGAGGGAAGCAGTTTTGGTGTTGCCGGATTGTGTTGATTTTGAGCGTTCCATGACGATGGAAGGCAGGACAAGTTTTGCTGTGGCGTGGCGCAGCCGACGCTGGAGTCCCACGTCACATGGGTCACACTAGGTGACACCGGTCGCGATTCGCGAACGCGGTCCGTGACGGTACATATGATATGTCGACTCATATTCCAGGTTTTCTTGTGCTTCACCTCGTTTCTTGGTTTTACTTTTGTATATACTAGCTACTGGCATTTGCCATAGCCATATGAGTCGCCCAGGGCAGACTTCAGTCATGTACTTCCTCATATCGGACGGTCAGTCGCGATTTTTATTGTATCACTTTTAAGGTCACACCCAATGCCTTGCAGTCCGTGAAGGGTGAGAGGTCATCATCGTGTTCGCATTCAAACCGCGTGACTTCAATGGTGCGAAGTGACGGTAGCATTCCCGATCGAACCAGCTCCTCGATGAATGGTGCTATCTCGCTATTGCAGCCATTGGAGAAGCGGAGAAAGCGGAGAGGATGAGATTTGGCAAAGTCGGAGGGAAGGAACTCTGTCCCGGTAAAATGTCGTGTAAGGTGGGTGAGAAAGGGTGAAAACGACAAGATCTGGGTCAACGTGATTCCACGTCCTTGGTGAATCAAATGCGTGATTGAAGACAAGATGTGTGGGCTCGTTGCGGCGAATAATGCACTGGAATCGTCGTTCATAAAATTGTACATGCCGAGGCGCCGCAAGCGAGGAAGTTCAAACTCGTTGATCCGCTCAGTGAAGTTGTCAATGAGTAGAGTATGCAGTGATGGCAGCAGGTATGGAGGTTTTCCCTCAAAGGGCGGCCACGACGAGCTTTCTTTGATTTATGCGAAATTGCGGCTAGTTTCGACATCGAATATGCCGGTATGGCAATCATAGGTCTGACCAAAAATGCGAGTACCACGGCGGGAGTGATGGATTCTCTCAAGGGGCTCTTCGTCGTCATACACATCGTCCGTCTCGTCGACAGGGCAAACGTGAGCGACCCTGCAGACGTCTAGCCTCAAGAAATAATGAAGAAGCATTTACACGTGGTCCATGCGGATGTGGAAGCCGTGGAGCTCAAGACGTCGGAGGGTGGGCGGATAGTGCAATGCCATGGTCTTCCAAAGCAAGTTATGGGTTAAGTGCGGCAGATCGGAGCGTAGGTCGGAGCGAACAATACGACATATGAGAACTTCCAGTCTAAAATCAAGGCGGCGGCAAGTGTGCCCGCGAGGGTTCGACCTCCCGGGTGGAATCACAGTGAGGAGCTTCGCGATGATCGGCACGTATTAATTTCAAAGCTCAGGATAATAATAATTTCATAGAGGAAGGGGTCTGTGATATCATGGAATCCTTTGCAGACTAGAGAAAGTGATGTTTTGACCAACATGGACTCGTGGATGAGGTCGACCAGGTCGTTCGCGCTCAACAGAGTCAAAGGACGTATCGGGTCGCCTCGAGGATAATAGAATGCCATAGCAGGAGGACGGGTGATAGATTCGGAGCACTAAGCATCGTAGAAGGTCACTTAATTTGAGCTGTACCAGCTTCGAGGGACGTGCCAAAAGCCCTGGAAGACGGGTTGCCTCACGGTTAATGGAGGCGAAGATCTCGATATATATCAAGCGCAGCTTATTTATGTTAGCTTGCGGTAGTGTTTGGACACGCACTTACCTCGCAAACAAAGTGTTCAAGATTAATTAACTTCAAAGACTCAAGGTTGTTTCTTGCTAGATCTCCCCTAGACCCGAGATCCATTCCTCAACAGAAAGACGAGTACATAATGGAAAAATTTCGCGCCACTACAGAGTATCCCGCACAAAGGCGAGTGTGCCCAAGGACGACGCAATCAGATCTAGCACTCTCTGGCTCTCCTTCTTCTGCACCACCAGAAGCTCCTCCAGGCTCTGCTGCAGCTCGACATTCTCAACAAGCACGTCTCCGTGAACATTCAACAAAACGCTATGCAGAGCCTGGACGGCCTCAAAGTCGCGATGCGAGAGCAATCGCCGTCGCAGCGCATTGATGAAGACACCGAGGCTCTCCAATGTGAGCAGAGAGCGGATTTCAAGGTCGAGCGCAGCAGGCGACAGCGATTTGGCAAACACGAAGAACGATTCGTCTGTAGAATCACGTCAATCGATGTGTCGACGAAGGAAAACTGTCTCTGGGGCTTACAGTCGCCATCGCGAGCATCCGCCAAGAGCTTCTGGTAAAACGTGCTCTCCGCGGATCCTGCAACCTTCTCGAGTCTCCGCGTCGCCTTTTTGCTATCCGCCGTGGGCTCTGCGGGCGCGAACCGAGTCTCCACACCTGGCAATGTGGGCAGGAAGAAAGGCGCCTTCTCGGGAGCTTTTGGAGGCTCTTTTGGTTTGTTCCGTTGCTGAGAAGGAAAATGTCGTAAAGGGCGGGGAAGGATGAAAATAGGAGAAACAGCTTACGTGAATGACCTCGAGGTTGAGTAGTGTTTGCCAGCGTGCTCGGGGGAGAAGCGTCAGCGTGATCAGCTCGCCATCCAATTGAGGCGGTGTGGAGAATACGTCCGCTGGGGCGTTGTTGACGGTCAGAGCACTGAGTGCATCGAGAGCTGAGAATGATAGGTAGCTATGAGCGCTTGACAAGAGTCAAAACAGAATGGGTAAATTACCGTCATCTTCGGCGACGCCTTGCATTGATGGTAGATTGACATCCGATAGATCGTCATCTGTGACGCTTTGGAACGAAACCTCTGCATATTGAGCACGGTTTGCCCTAAATCAAAATTTAGACACCAACACAGACAGACGGCAAAGGGTAATTAACGACGCACCAGAGGAAAACACCAACACTGTCGACATGAGCAGTTGCCAGGAAGTCGTTAGTGGGCGAGAACGAAATGCTAGTAGCCACACTCGGCGTCCTGAAGGCGTCAATTAGGCGTCCAGTCGGAATATCGAATGTCCTGATGATTGAGTCCAGGGACGTTGTCACCAACCATCGCGAGTCCGGCGAAAATGTCTTCGGGAGATTAGATCATCTCGATATTCGCCGACGCACGAAGACCTAGCTTACAATGTCCAGTATCCGGCCACGGAAGCCGCTCATCTCCCTAACAATCCGCCTTGTCTCGATGTCGATGATGCGGACGACCATGTCGTCGCAAACAACGGCGAGCAGTCCGTTGTCGCTGTGTAGCAATATGGATACCGCTGTCGAAGGCAGAACCAATGTGTGCTCGAGTTTTGTTGTCTGGAAGTCAAAGAAGTTTATCGTCCCATCGAGGGTGCTCGCGATCACCGTCCGGTTGAGCGCATCCGTCGCGAGCCCTGTGATGCACCGCTCCTTTTTTTTCGTCCCCTGGAACCGGTGCGCTGCCTCAGGAGGACACGGTCCCACGTTGAAGGATTTCCGTTGGAGTCCGGATTGCAAGTTCCACATCTGTATTGCACCTGTTGACGAACTCGCAAGGCCAAAATTACCGCAAGCCGTCACACACACGGCCTACAAAGACAAGTTAGCACTTTTCCCGGTGTATGAATGGAGTCCTTACCTTGACGGAGCCCAAGGGCGCACGCTCTTTGGACTTGCCCTTTACAGCATCGTTGAACCCAAAGGTATACTTTCCCAACTTTTTGTTTAGCATAGTCCACGAGCGCGCAAAAGTCTCCTCCGAATGGGCGGTCAGGATGTCATCCCAGTCTTTCGAGCGCGCTGAGGAGTACGATATTGACATGATCGGCGGGAACTTGAGTGAGGCGATGGGGATGGAGAGGGAGGTAGCCTTCTTCGCCAGGGATCCCTGCGACAGCTCAAACGACCGCGAGTCACGTACAACGGAAGTACACCGTAGGCTACGGTCCCTGGAGGCGGAGAGCAGCTGTTTGCCGTCGTTGCCGTAGTAGCGGATGAGATGTGGAGGTGCGTGGTGGCCAGAGCGGAATTTGAGGAGGCGCGGTGCGGCCGTAGGGGAGTCGAATAACCATTGCTGTGGTGAAGGCTTTAGTCGCGTTCGTCCGATGGGCAAAGGCTCTGACCTTGACACTGTTGTCCTCGCCAGAGGTGATCAGCACAGGCTGTCCTGGAACCCACTCCACCGCGCTGATAGCACCGTCATGTGCGCCACGAATCATATGGAGCAGGCGGCCACCCGAATTGAGGTCCCACAATGCAATGTGTCCCGCAGAGGAGGCGGATGCAAGAATAGGATGCCCGTCTACGTCATGAAAAATGAGCCGAGTTGAAGATTCCGCGCATGGGATGCGTACCACTCCTAAATCCAAGCGCCCTTACGCCGCCGCCCTCCATGAACATGCGCATCAAGCGTTCGTCCGCGCGAACATCGTAGACGGAGATCTCTCCCGACGTGAAGCCGATTCCAACGACGTCGACGGCAGGTGATTGGACGACAGCCGTAATCGCAGAGCTTGGGTCGGCGGTCCCCGTAGATTGGAGCCGGTGCAAAGGGAATTTGTGAATACATGTTCTGCGAAACGTCAGTAAGCGCGGTAGCACGAAAATACGGGACATACTGTGATCGGATATTCCATAGTTGCAGGACACCTTGGCTACTTGATACGAGCACTTTATTCACATACGTCGCCGGGTGCATAATAGATGTTGCTGTGAATCCAGCTTCAAACTGTATCGTTGAATCCAGGGCTGCAAAAGTCAAAATGCGGTCATCCGGGATAGACATAGGTACTTACCTCCTTCCTTGGTATCCCAAAGCAGCATTCGTCCTCCATCCTCAGTCAGCGCAAGAAGTTGCGATCCAAATGTTGTGATGAACGAAAGAGGCGTTCCAAGAGGATTCATCACACGCAGGACCTGGAACAGGTCAGACTGGAATGCAAGACCAAGTCGCTTGTAGCGTACCTCCTTTCCTCTAATATATTTAAGAGCATGAGGGCCCGCAGCAGCCCATACAGCATCTCCGTCCATAGCAAGGCTTGAAATTTGCTCCGGTGCATCGGGTCCTAAGCATTGTTATAGCCCGTGTCCCAAGTAGCACCTAGAGAACCTACTCACCTACGAAAAGCAATCCCATCTTGCCTCCCTCCCATAGCGCCCATGCGCGACCCAAACAAGTCAATAGATGGAGCCTCGGACCCTCCGTTGCCCCCTTGTGAGTCCTAGTTTGCAGTACAAATGGCACATAGTTTGTGATAAGACCAAGTGCCCGGAAAGGAACGAAGAGGCGTGGTGCATTCGTCTGTTGGGCAACAGGTTCTGGGTCCTGTCGCAGACGTTTTCGGGGTGGTTGAACGTCGTCGACGTCCATCGGCGAGATAGTGGCCACCATCGTCGTATTTTTGGAGAGATTCCAGGCGATAAAGGGTGCCGATCTCCCAGCGCGCGGTTATAAGTCAAGTTCAAGGAATCAAGTTGGCGGCAGCAAACTTTCACCAGTAGAAAATTGGTGCACGTGATGCTACCTTGGTCGACTTACTGCGGCTTGGCTAACGCTACATCCTCGCACTATTCTCGCGCACAAAAGCACCTTCTCAGCCCAGGCCTTAAGCAAGACAATAAGCCTTGCCAACAACCGCGTCAAGCCCGTCCTGGAGCGCAAGCTGGATCCTGCTGGATCAGAGAAACGCCGCTCATCGCAGTCGGGTGGTGTCGGCGTGGATGGTCTTCAGAAGCCTCATTTGAAACCATACCGCGACAAATCTGGTCAACCGGCTTTTTCCCCAGTAATCACTGCGGGCATGGTGTATCTCAGCGACTGGATGGCCATTGTGCATGTATTTACGTCAGGCAATGCCCTACTTATGTTGGCCGTGACCTCGAAACTGAACTCAAGGACGCGCTGCCAAATGCCCATTCGTGCCTCATGGCCTTCGTCTAATACGAGGCATGACCTTCGTCTAAGACTACAGATAGATCCGGTTTCGGTTGCTGGGAAGCCGCTCACTGTTGCCCCGGCTTGATCGTCGGTTGCTGGGAAGCCGCTCACTGTTGCCCCGGCTTGATCGTCGGTTGCTGGGAAGCCGCTCACTGTTGCCCCGGCTTGATCGTCGGTTTATCCGGCAGCAATACTTACGCGATTGCACAGGACGTCGACATCCTAGGGCAACAGTGCGAACTATGGCAGCGTTAGCATACACGCTTTTTTTCCCCCCTCAATTCGCAACCACCACCACAGCTTCATTTTGCCCAGCCGCAGGTGAGCCAGGGCCCCAGGAGGACGTCCTGCAACTGGGACGACCGTTTTTTTTGACACCCCGGAGATGCAGCTTCCTCCGTCTGACTCTCTTCTCGAGACTTGTCTTCGGGACTTTGGTATTACCGGAACGTCTGACGTCTGTAAACGATCCATGAGAGGACCCAGCCCGTAAGTACCTCTTGGGATGTCGTTGAGATGCTTCCGAATGGCTTCATTCTTGAGATGTCTTTGGCTGCGACCCACGGCCCTTGTTGGCTGTTGGCCGAGAACATTGAGACAGGCTTCACGTTCCCTGTCTACCCGCATGTGCTCTTGCTGGCAGCTGCTATGCCGAGAGAAACAGGCCTTAGGTTCTCTGTCTACGAGCCGATGCGCTGCTGCTGTAGTCGGGTAAGAGAAGCCATCTCGGGATCACAGCATGGTACTAACACGCTTTCATGGCCATCTAGCTAGCACTGGTGTACGCTGGTCATACAATTATCTCAGAACTCTGTTGTGAGTTTCGCACTTGTTCTAGAGCTTCGTTTATATGACTCGAGACTTTGGGACTCCCGGATCGTCGACGACTCACAGGGGGGCCGTCTAAGCCCATTGGGATTTTCCATTATCTCTCCTCCTGCTTGGCTTTCGCATACCCACATCCTGACCCTCGTCGGCCCAGAGCATTCGAACAGGCTTTACGTTCACTGTTTTTGACGTCCACATGCGCTGCATCCGGACCTTGACCACCAGACGGTGTATAAATGGGCAATTACTCATGGCCAGTGGAGTCCTCAGTTCCCCAAACTCCAGTCCTCTCCGTTGACTACTCAGACTCTCAGATCTCACCAGGCAACGTTCAATCATGAGCACCATCGACATCGAAATCAAATCTCGGTTCATATGGAACCTTGTTTTCGACTACGATAATTCGGATAACACCGGTCAGTACATCCTCAATACTCGTTAGAGAGCAGTCTCATTGACGATCGACTTGCATCCAGGGTCTATCGTACAGGCATACACGGTCAAGACGTCTGGCAGCTACACCTCCAAAACATACATGCAAAGCGTCTCAGAGACCACTCAGAAGACTGCCGAGGCTCATAGTATCGATATTGAAGCGGGCGCGTCGTATGGCCCGATCAGCGCCAGTATCAAGAACTCGAATAATTGGTCCAAGGAAGTGTCCGATATGCTCACGAATACGACAACCACCCAGCGCGACGAAACCAAGGAGTGGTCCAATGAAGAAGCTCGCACCTGTGAGATCCCATACACTGTGTCGCGAAATTCTAATCCTCACGCAATGTACAGACACAGTTGGAGCGCACAGCAGAGTCTGTCTTTATCAGCGGTCTTTCGAGGCTGATGGGATATACCTCAAGGAATCGGTGTATCGCTCCACGCCTGAGCCACTGAAAGAGGAAGAGTTGTACGAGGAAGAAACAATCATCACCCAGGTCCGCCCGACGACCTACCTGAAGGCTCTTGCAGTGAGTTCCTTCGCTCCTGACAAGTATTCTCCAGCATGCTGACCATTTTTAAGGTTCAATATACTGGCTCAGAACTCGATGCTCCCAAAGACCGTATTACTGACCTCAACGGAGGAAGTAGTGATATCAACAATCGCTTTGCGGGAGAGTAAGACTTTCGAGTATGTTCGTAGGTAATCCAAAGGCTAACATTCTCGGTGCAGGTTCGTGTGGCTTGTGCCCAAGTATACCACGAACACGAAGGAGGCGCTCACCCGCTTCGATTTTGTCAACCAGGGAGCTCACGACGACCGCTATGACGATCTCGCGAAAGGGGCAGGTGGGAACTACCGCTACCTCGTCCCTGTCAACGATGGAAGCAACCTCCTCATTACGAAGGCTGCGCTTCTGCGCTCCGACAATAGCACCTCCAAACCTAGCGGCTGGGACGCAAAGACCTATGACATCAACGCAGGGAGGTACGGTTCCTATCTCTACGTGGTGTCCAAGGTGGAGAGGGCTTGGCCTGTCCTGTGAATGCCTCACAATATAAGTCCCGCCTGACGCATGAATTCCATTCATATAGTTTTCTACTATCTTTCAAAGTTCACTTGCTACCGCTAAGATCTTGCTTCCTATAACTTTACACGTGCAATGAATATCATTTTCAGCTCGTTGCCCGTAACACACAGCCGTGATCAACCTTGAAAGTTTTTGATTCTTGAAATATTGAGGTGCCATGTCGTCGTATTCACAAGTTCATTGGCGCAAGTCGTTTCCCCCCTTTCTCACCCACCTCACCACGACATGTCACCCAGACAAAGTCCCTTCCCTCCAACTTCATCCAACCTCATCATCTCTGCTTTGTCCGCTTCTCCAATGGCTACAGCGGGGAGGTAGCACCATTTATCAGGGAGCTAGTATCTGCAGTTCGAGCGGGAATGTTACGTTCACTTCGCACCATCGAAGTCACACGCTTTAAATGTGAACCCGACAATGACCTGTTACCCTTCACGGACTGCGACGCACTGGATGTGGCCTTAAAAAGTGATATGAGTACGGATATTCAACTTAAGGGAAACTATATACATCGATTGTATTTTATCCATCCGTAGTATGTGAACCAGCTGGAATGATATCCTCCTGCCGTTGGCGTCAATGATTGAGCACATGAGTCCCTGAGGGCCTCACGTTGAGAGACCAGTACGCTAGCTGCTCTAGAGACCAGTAGATGGCCGGATTGAGTGAAGTTTGGAGATTACCCAAATAGGCGACGCCGTCGCGTCGACGACCACTCGTCCTCTTGTCCTCGTTCCATTTGATCTCTTGGCTGCCCATTGACAACCTGGACATCCGACATTATCATTATGTTCTGGAGGTAGTCTGCCGCAAATTTCTCGCAGTGTCCGTGTTGCTCAGTTCCGCGGTGCATTTGCCATAGATTCGGGTTCCACAATGCATCAGCCATCGACAGTCTGCTGGACAACGAGGACGTTTCCTTAGAGGCGATTCTAGACGAAGACGATATTCTGCAGGAATGCAAGGCCCAGAATACGAGGCTTATTGACTACTTCCAACGGGTGGATGTTCTACAAAGGTTGTTTGCATACGTGACAGGTCAGATTGAAGGTGACGAGAGGGGTCGTTTCAAGTGAGTCTCTTTTCCTCAACGTTTTAATAGCGATTGAAGTTCCCAGATATCCATATGTTGCAACAGAGATCTTGTGCAGCGACATCTGGTCGATTGTGGAGACATGCCTTAATGAGCAGACCCAGCTGCTGGTACCGTTCTGGGAGACGGTCCTGGACAGATCGCCCGATGATATGAAGACGCAGATGGTCATGGCCTCGCACTTTTCCAAAATCAATGCAGTGTTTTTGAATAAAAAGCCGGCAGAGGTGAATGCTCTCCTCTCCTATGCCTCGGACATAACGTGAAATAGAGCTCTTCGCGTGCTCAGATGTTCGCCTTCATTCGCTCGCAACCGTCCGTTATAGGTCGTCTATTGCTGCACATTGAAACGCCGTCGTTTGTGGATCTTATAATCCGGGTGATTCAGCTGGATGAACAGCCAACTGGTGCTGGGGTACTTGAAGTACGTCTTATCGTTTGTTATTGCTGGAAGAGGGCCTTCATAGATCGCCTTCTAGTGGCTTTCATCCGAGAACCTCATTGGACGCCTCCTTGAGCTCTTAGCGCCCACCCACTCCAGGGACATTCACTCAGTCGTGGCCGAACTAATCAAGAACATCATTTCGATGGCGACAGCCTCACCTGGAGCAGGGCTCACGGAGGGCCTGCAGAATGGTCGTGCAGCGAATCGATTTGCCCGAGAGTTAGCCCGGAAGGAGCACATCGAAACGCTTGCCTCGTATATGCTCATTGATTACGAACCGCCGCCACTAAGGGAAGACGGAGACGACTCGGAGGATGATGACGACGAAGAGACGCATGAATTGCCTAACTTCCAGTCTAAAACGTCCTCCGTCGTCAATTCTGTGTCCATGGTGGTCGAACTCATCCGGAAGAACAACTCAGATTTTTTCGAGCCATATCTCTTCCATACGCTGCGAAACCGGCTCATGCAGGTCCGGGAGCATCAGCAAATGAATCCCGATGGACGTGACGAGCGAGAGGTGTTAGAGGCCGCAATGGAGGAGATGGCGGAACGGATGGGCGTGGTACATTTGGGGCCAGTGTTGGAGGCCATGATGCCGAAGCTGGAGGCACTTCAAAATTACTTGATACATCCGCGTTCTTTGGTGAGCTGGCTCATTTCGCAAAACCCGCCTGTTCCCTGACGATCAGTGCTAGACTGGTCCACTGGATACAACGATCGGTTCAATAATGCCTGTAACGTTCGAACGGTATCGAATATCTGAGCTATTTGCAGAATTGCTGCACTGCTCAAATATGTCTTTGCTCAATCGAACTGCGGAGCAGAACCGAATGTACGACTCGGAAGGTCGACTACAGGGCGGCCTTGCTGCGCTTGAAGAACTGTCTCCGTTTGTCCAGACGAATGATCAAACCGACCACGACGCAATGGACGAAAGCAATGATGAGATTGAGCCCTCTCTCGAGTTGCCCGTGACAAGTCCGCACGGCTCGCTAACGATAGACTCCGACGACGATATGAGCGATGACGAGCCAGGCAGCTCCGACGACGACGCAATGGAGGAAATCGTCATGTACGAAGAACCCTCTCACCAGATTGAGCTCTCTCCCATCTCGTCGCGGACCCCTCTTCCTCAATCCCCAGTATCTTCCCTCAACGCCGCCCCCACTCCTTCACCCCCCGGAACACCGCCCCAAAAAGGTGCCGTGAGTCGGTCTCCAAGTTCCGGGTCAGATCCTATGGCTGGATCCTCACCGCGTTCGCGGGCACCCTCAAGAAAAAATTCACGACGGTCGAATCATCGCAACAGCTCTACGACCAGCGTCGAGGTCCCCGTCGGAGAAAAGCTGAAACAACGCTTCCAGCAGATTGGCATTCTTTCGACACTCCTAGTATGTGTCCTGCCCCTGCAATTCCCCCGTCACGCTAACAACTACCTCTACCCACAGGACATGTTCTTCTTATATCCCTGGAACAATTTTCTACATGCTGCAGTGCATGATGTCATTCACCAGATACTGACTGGACCAGTGGAAGAGGGGTATAACCGCGAACTGGCGATATCACTTTTCCGCGACGCCCAGCTAATGCAACGAATAGTCGACGGGCAAAAACGGAACGACGAAGAGGCGTACGGCATTCAACTTCCTTGACATTCTTGTGAGCTTACCAATGTTTTAAACATGTAGTGCGAAGCCAAAAGGCCTACGCTTAGGATATATGGGTTACCTCATGCGCATGTCGGAAGAGGTCCTCATGGCGCTCGAGCGCTTTCCGCCGGACCTTCGTCTCATCTTAATCGAGTACGCGCCGACCCCTGGATGGGATGACTATGTCATGGGGCGCTATCTCGAGGCAAAACGGAAAGACGCACGCTCACTCGGAGGCCCGAGGCCCACCGCCGCGGCCACTGCAGCTAAGAACGGCCCACGATGGAAGGTTGATGAGGGCGATTCACCGCTGGAGCGGCCGGCAGCGGTGACTTCAACGTCGGCCGCGCTCAATGGGGCCCCATCCAGTACCCTGTCAGAGCCAAGGGGCGAGTTCAAACGCGCGGGGAGTGCACGTCCCGTGAGGAACACTGCAGATTTTGGACCTCCGATGGACCAGGAGCCCGAAGAGGAGACAAGTTCGGCGCCACATGTTCATCTGGTTTGCTTTTCTTCGTTGAAGCCTAGTTTTCTGACAATTGTTTCGACAGTTTGCACGTTACCTAGCGCAAGAGATGCACACGTCGGATAACACTTCAGATGACGAGGATGACGACGAGGAAGGCGGATGGCTATCACAGTCTGCCTTTGGCCTTGCTCCTCCTCCGGTATCTGCACGTCATCCGGGCACTAATCCGGAACGGAGGCCATTGCCTCTGAGTACACCGGGCTTTGACGTGAGTTCCCGTCTTTCTTTCCTCATCTCGGGCCACATGCTTGGTGTTTCTCCTTAGCTCTATCTTCTGCTTGAACTCCACTGACATTGTACAAATAGGACGCGTTTAATCCCTCCAACGCTGTTGTGCATGCCATGGCGGAGGATCCCTTCAACCCCAACATAGACGTACGTCACTCGACTTTTCCTACCTACTTCCGTCCCTCTTTCTCTTTTCATTATAATCGGCATCTCATGCTCATTTTTTCCAGGACGGTTTTGGTCCCTTCTCAGACGCCGCAGCCATAACACCCGCTAACGGTGCTGATGCATTCTTTTCGTCGTCTTTTTCTGACGAGTCCTTCGACTCCGAGTCATTCGGGGACTTCGGCGACTTCCAAAGCGCTAGTTTCGATGGCGATTCTGGCGAGCTGACCCCCACGACAGGCAGCTGGACCTTTGCCAGCGATTCGAGTACCGACGATGACACTGGTTCAGAGGAACGTGAGCACGCGAGTTTGAGTCCTGGGGTTGACAGTGCAAGGGTGCCCTGAGTATGATTTTGCGACTGATTGTGGCGTGTGCCAGCGATGTTGTGCGCGCAAGTAGCGTTCTCGTTATCTACGTCAGAGATTTATTATGTATTTTCGTTATCTCTGCGTTGTTGTGAGTCTGAAGTTACGCGTACACTGCCAAGGTTGCACCTCGCTTGACATCTGCCCCATGGCATCCAGTTGCTTGTTCATTCCTTTGTCCTCTTGAATCTATCTATATACGAGCGCCCCAAGCCCAGTAGCACTCTGCACAGCTCAGCCTTGGAACTGGTACCCGCCCTGCCGCGCCGTTGCGGTGAATTCAAGGGACGATAATTCCTTTCCGTCGGAATCGGCCAAGGTGCACTCGACCTTGTCACCTGCCACGAGAGGGCCCACACCCTCTGGTGTCCCTGTGAGGATGAGGTCACCTTCCTGTTTAGACAAAAGAAAGCGTACACAGAGGTGATGTCAGAGTTGGCGTCAAGGATGAGGTGTAGACACGAACCTCCAAGGTCAAAATGGACGAGATGTGCTCAATCAAACGGGGAATGCGGAAGATCATGTCTGCAGTAGTGCCATCCTGTTTGGTTATGCCGTTGATCTAGAAAGATGGCCACCGAGGTCACTCCATACTAGCCCAGAAGTAGTGCAGCTCCCAAGACATACCTTGAGGGATAGCCTCAGGTCGTGCGGCTCCTTGACTGAGCTCTTGGGAATGAATGGTCTTGTGTCGGCGAACATCCGGGAAGAACATCAGTGGCAATGAGGACCAAGAATAGAAGAAGAGAACGCGTCATGATCCCAGAAAACGAAGCTAAAGACTTGCAAGACTTACCCAATGGGCGTGAAGGTGTCAAACCCTTTCGCGGCCGACCATGGGAGTCCTTGTTTCTTAACCTTGTCTTGGAGGTTGCGCGCCGTCATGTCGACCGCCAAGGCTTGGCGACGCGAGGTATAGATAAGTTCCAGCATGGAGTATCACGACAACGTACTATAACCTGCAACGTGCGTGTCGGCGCTGCTTTGCGGGATGTCGCGCCCGCCTTTGCCAATGACGAGCCCAAGCTCGACTGAAAAGATAACATTTGCTATGAATAACTCGGACCCCGGGAGAAACGGGAACGGACCTTCATGGTGGGCGATAATGCCACTCGGGATCTCGACATTACCCCCCGACGCTACGTAGCTCGTGGTGGGCTTCAGAAAGAAAAATGGCTCCTTCGGGGCAGGGTTGTTAAGCTCCTTTGCGTGCGCCGCATAGTTTCTCCCGATGGCGACAATCTAGTGAGCCAGAAAGTCAGCATTATGAGCACTAAGGGAGAGGGGGACACACCTTCTTGCCCCGTTGAACGAAAGCCGCTGCAACAGTAGACATGGAACCAGTCCTTGATCAGTATCTAACAAGAAGATAACAGTTACTAGCAAGTCGCTAGTAATACTCGTAAGCCAATTGTAATGGGCTCGGAAGAAAACGTTGTTCAAACGCCGCGCGAGTTTTGATCGGGAAACTCACACCTTCCTCCACCGCGCCCGCTCCGGCTTGGCACGGGCGGAATCAACATTTTATGGGTCCAAGCAGCTCTCAGCCTCCCACCAAGGTTCAAGGAATGAAGGATAGTATGCCCTTTCTTGGGTCTTGGAAGGAATGTAGCTGATTCTCCCCAAGGTCTCTTCAAAAAATGATGCTTCATGATCAATCGTTCGTTCCTACTTCCTGGCTGGATAAACGAGGGCGCGCTTCCTCAGGCTCTAGGTTCCCAGCCAGCTGTGGAAGAAATACATCGATCGCTATTTGCTGAAATCTGTGGGTTGTGTCCAAGCCACTTGGCATTCCCTGTCACCGCCAATAATACTACAGTGCTTGGCTTGGCGTGAAGGAACCACTTGTGTCTTGAGCTTGACGCCGAGGTGGCTTGGAAGATATCAATCATATAAAGCGACCGCCCACGACGTCTAATGGTCTAGCTGCTTCACCAATACCATTCGTCTGCTTCGGGCCTCTCTCCCAAAATCCTCCTTGCGGTCACTCACCCTGTCGACCCTGCAGCCTACACACGACTTGTCTCGCCAGTGCTTCGCTGATTGACGATTGAACCTCCCTCACTCAACCATTCGGGCTCAAATTCAATGCCTCAAGAAGAAGACGGGTGAGCTTGCAAGTCTATCAGACTGGCCTGTAGATCTGAACCAGTCGTCTCGATAGCCCTCACAACGGCCACCTTGGCACTACATGGGAGATTGCCCTAATAACAGTTTTCGGTATGTTCGCCTTCTCCCCCGCGCCACCTATCGTACCCTAATACTCTCGCATAGTTGTGCTAGTGTTCGCTATCCTGGGAACGGTGGTCTTTCAGTCACGACGAAAAAAGCAACGGCGACGGCAAGAGGAGGCCGATGCGGAGCTTGGGAGACAGCAGAGAGAACTGAAGGGAGAGAAAGGAATTACCGCTGGAGTTGGGTCATCTATGACAGTGGTGAGTGAAGATCGAAGAGTCCTCAGGCTGAACGCCATCTTAAGTCGATGCCCCCCATCAACAGCCTGAACCCACGGCGGATCCAAAACGGTATTCAAGGTCAAGTCGAGAGAAGACCCGGGCACCGACCTCATCGTACCATGAACACGATCGCCCGTCAAAGAAACCACCGGCCCCGAGGTATTATTGGGACCAGCGATAGTGTTTACCTTTTTTGTTCTTCTTGGTGTTTTGCATGCTGTGTATATGGAATCGGAGGGCCGTGGGCTTGGCAGCACCCAGCCTGGTATGTCTTCACATCGTCTCCCTGAGAAATGTGCTCAACGTATCCGCAGTGTATAGTATACTTATGGACCTATTTATGGACGTACCTATGGAATCAACGGGCAGATACCGCCCAGTATAATCCTCATTTTTTGAACGCCTTCTGGTCGCACGCGTGCTCGAAAGTGGCGCTGCTCAGGTCACATACCGTCACTGCCAAGCTAAATCGGGTCGCAACACTCGGCATCCTCTGTACTAGCACGAGCCCACGCTTCGCGAAGCTTTCCGCATCCTACGGACTAGCACCAATCCAGCCACGCCACCCCCATTCACCTCTCACGTTGTAAGTACCTGCGATGATCTAGGATGATGGACGAACTACTTGCACAACTCATCCAACGAAAGAGTCTGACATGTATGCTCTGCTTCTCAGCCGACGATTTCAACTTTTCAGTTGTGAGTCTCATCCTCATAAGACAACTTTTCATGCTTGTGTTTGGGACGGTCGGCAGCGCAGAACATCTACGCCACATCAAGCGACGCCTACCCGAAAGGCTAGTATGATGTCGTCATCGGTGTACATGAGAGTGTCGATTCAGCACGAAGGCATCGGAACAGAGTCCAGCTCACTCAATTGAATCAGTTGCTTGAAAGTATAACGATAGATTTACCCTGCGGGCCTAGATCGGATTGTCGAGAACGTGAAGCGAATGATAACCAAAGTTGAAGCGAGCTAGGGAACGCCAACTTGAACTACGTCACCCCGGCGCGTTGTCAAGAAATGGCGCGCGAAGTGTTGAAACACGGCGAATTGATAAGTAAGTATACTAGTCGGGAGTTCTCCTTGGAATGTCCTCCAACAGTGACTAGAATTCGCCTGGATGATCCAGCTAAGAGTTGATAAGAGTTGATGGTACCAGTCTTTCCTGGTCTTCCGCCGTGCCTCCGCCTGAGAGCAACGCTGCAACAGTAGTAGATATCGCGTCATTCTACTTATCTCAGAATGGAATTCTGAAGGGGATGAGGCATTTGCGAAGTATGGATGTCCCACTGCCACTCACTTACATTCGGAATACAGACGCGCGCCCTTCCCTTCATCGACGCGTTGAGGATACTCTACTACTGTGTACCGCCCGACACGTCTAAGTAGTTTGAACCTAGGTACAGAACCTTACATAGCGCAGTACACACCAGGGTCACCCTATTTACGTCCAGGTTGTTCTTTGACGCGTTCAATATTATTTGAGCTTCAAGTCTGGTGACGGTGTAGCCGATTAAGCTCGAAGACTCTATTCTAAGGAGCAGAAAATCTGACAGGAAGGCCTTTAAATGTCAAGAAAATCCTATTGAAAATGATAAACTAGTGACCATAGCGACAGGATTTCTTTATGTCCTCGCTGCAGCTCAATATCGGGACGTCCTTTACTTCCTCTGCGAACAGCTCCGCAATGAATTCGAGGATGGGCGGAGAAGTGGCAGGAGTGGAATGCTCGGCGATGCCAAATAGGTTGGCTTTCTTACTCAAGCCAGATGGCCTCGCGAACACTGCACGCTCGAAATTAAACTGTGACGGGGGACTGGTGGCCGTCGCGGTGGCCCTTAGGAAGGCTAAAATCTCCTCGATGGCTGTAGCAGTATCATTAGCTGGAGTACTAGACGCGAGGCTTTGGCGGCAGTAAGTTTGTAGCCTGCAATCTTTCCTCTCAATTCTGCCACCTTATGGCAAAAATTCAATCCGAGGTGGGCACAAGCTTTCGAAGAAGGACTCTCGGCTGCCTCCCCCAATTCACGGAGGGCGCACCAATACCACTAAGGAACCCCGTGCGCTCTCGCTGCTTCGGCCCTATCGAGTGGATCCAACTTCACTTTTGTGAGGGCCTTGATCGCCATGTCTCTAGCCGCCGTGAAGTCCCACATAGTCGACAGCTTCAACACTGACAACCACTCAGATGGTTTCAGAATTTCCACATGTCGAAAATGCCTGGTACCATCCTGGAATCTGACGTTGTGGACCTCCTTCCTGCGACACGTCTGCCGCCGTTGTTACTGGGTACTTACGAGCCATGGTGGCCATCGTGAAACGCTTGTGCAGCCTGCGTACCACTCATGGTCTCGGTCTCTATGGCTCTGGTCTTCTTCCTCCTGGCGAAAGCTCGGCGTTGCAGCACGACAACCGGGCTCAGGGGCCCTCCCAGCAAAAGTTATTTTACTGGCGTCACCAGAGAGATGTTTGACGCGCCTGACCTCGGCGCCCTATTGACCGCTATGCTTACCTTCCGATCGCGCCGTGGATGCAGATGACGGTTAATCATGTCGACAACAAGAATTCAGCCAACGTGATACCATACGTGACATCTCAATGATAGCTGTTACTTGGATTCCGAAGTGCATGTGAAGATGGGAAATGAGTTAGGTGGCAGCCAGTAGCGCCAATGAACGACGAATGAGCTGGGTTGGATTGACGGACAGTGCGGCTTCAAGCATCCGTCAGACGCACGTACTTAAGACTGTTCAGGCCAGCCATGGAGTGTGTTGACAATACTTAAAAGAAGACAGAATCTGACCTCAGCAGCCCAGGACCAGCACGACTTCACGGGGCTGTTCGAGAATAACTTCAGCCTATAGAGTCCAATATAAATATAGTTCGTCAACATGCGAAGTTTAACTGCTGACCTTTCCATTGAATGCATTGTACAGAGGAATCATTGTACTCGTTTTGATTTGGAGTCCTGCCAAACCTCCGGCAAATTCTGGGCGAAATGGGATCAGTTCACGTCAGGACTTGACACCTGGTTACAGTCCTGTGATCTACACGCTCATTGAGGAAAGAAAGTTGGAAGAGAACTGTCACAGCGAGGACGGGGCGTGTTCCACGGACGGTTGGAATGTAGCCGATCTTGTCGCCTAACCCAGGGTCCAGAAGCTTCCGGACGAGTCGAGCAAAGGAAAAGTTGGATGCGGTGCTGGGCAGTCACAGTCGCAGGTATATGTGACGGTTGAAATCTTTCACAGCTTCCAGACATCGACCGCAAGAAGAAAGAAAGGAGCTTGATCAGGAGAGCCGCGAGCGCGACCGGTAATGCGCCGGTCATGTGATTGATCAAATTCAAATGATCGGCCGATTCGGATTTCGGCCGGAGTTTAGCGCGAGTCATCTGTGGAAAGGACTAAAAAGTTTTGGAGAGGTATAGCATTTCTCATCTTTTGTTCTCGCTCGTCCAACTCAGCAGTTTTCTGCTCGTCGTCTCCTTCTCTCCACCGGTCGTCTGTCCTTTTATCGACCATGTCCATCCCCGCTGCCAGGCTGCGTGCCAAGGTTGCACCAAAATCTGCGCAGTTTGCGCGAAGCCAGTCAACAAAAGTCGGCCCTGCCTCATCGTGCTTTGTGGAGGCCAAATCTCGTGTACGGGAACATGCGCGGAACATTAGCCGTTCGACGGTGCACAATGCTTCTGTCGCGCCACCAGTGTACGCTGTTCCTTCTTGGTTCTATTTTTAGCATGCTTACCGTCGTCGTTACAGACGATCAACACCAGCTCCAGGATTTCAACAGGTCCCAACTCTAAATAATGTGAATGTCAATATTCCTAATGGACCTGGCCCGTATCCCAACGTACCTCTGGACCATACTTTTGTCGGGATGTCTGGAGGCCAAATTTTCCACGAGATGATGCTTCGCCACGGTGTCAAGCAGATCTTCGGGTACCCAGGCGGTGCTATCCTGCCCGTCTTCGACGCTATCTACAAGTCTGAGCATTTCGACTTTGTTCTTCCTCGTCACGAGCAAGGCGCCGGACACATGGCGGAGGGCTACGCTCGCGTGTCAGGCAAACCCGGTGTTGTCCTCGTTACCTCTGGCCCGGGAGCCACCAACGTTATCACACCCATGCAGGACGCCTTGTCAGATGGTATCCCCTTGGTAGTCTTCTCTGGACAGGTAGCCACTTCTGCTATCGGCTCAGACGCTTTCCAGGAAGCCGACATCGTCGGTATCTCGCGCAGCTGCACAAAATGGAATGTCATGGTCAAGGACATTTCTGAGCTGCCACGGCGTATTAACGAGGCATTCAAGATCGCCACCTCAGGCCGTCCCGGCCCCGTCCTCGTCGATCTGCCCAAGGACGTCACAGCCGGTATCCTCCGCACTCCCCTTCCCTACAGGGCCACCACTCCCGGTGCCCACCTCGGCCTCCCTATGAACCCCCTGCAGATTCTTGACCCTTCCGTGGACGTTAAGCTCATCGAGCAGGCCGCCGCCCTCATCAACCAGGCCCAGCGCCCCGTCATCTATGCCGGTAACGGTGTCCTCTCTTCGCCCCTGGGCCCCAAATTCCTCAAACAGCTCGCTGAGAAGGGAAACATCCCCGTATGCACGACCCTGCAAGGTCTCGGCGCCTTTGACGAGACCGACGACCGCTCCCTCCACATGCTCGGCATGCACGGCAGCGCGTACGCCAACCTCGCGATGCAGAACGCGGACGTCATCATCGCTCTCGGCGCGCGCTTTGACGACCGTGTCACCGGGAAACTCGACACGTTCGCCCCAGCTGCGAAGGCTGCTGCCGCGCAAGGCAGGGGCGGTATCATCCACTTCGAGATCATGCCCAAGAACATCAATAAAGTTGTCGATGCGTCCATCCCCATCCTTGGTGACGTTGTCGCCAACATGGGCGCCTTGGTACCTCTGGTTACTAGCTCTCCCCGTGAGGAGTGGTTTAAGGATATCCAGCACTGGAAGAAGAGTTATCCGTTCACGTACATCAAGAGCGCCAAGGGCGAGAAGATGAAGCCGCAGGAGGTTATCGAGGAGCTCGACAGACAGACGGCGCACAGGAAGGAGGATATCATCGTGGCAACCGGTGTCGGCCAGCATCAGATGTGGGCCGCCCAACACTTCCGATGGAAACACCCCCAAACGATGGTCACCTCTGGCGGTCTCGGCGTACGTTTCCTTCTCTTCCTTTCTATCTGCTCCTGATTCTATTTTTTTCTTCTCGATCAGACGATGGGCTTCGGTCTGCCGGCTGCTATTGGCGCCAAGGTCGCCGCGCCCACTAAAACCGTTGTTGACATCGACGGTGATGCATCGTTCAGCATGACCGCGATGGAGCTCGCCACAGCCTCGCAGTACAACATCGGTGTCAAGGTTCTCATCCTGAACAACGAGTTCCAGGGAATGGTGCTTCAATGGCAAGGTATGTGACTCATTCCCATCTCTTTTTCGCTCCCTAACCTTTTCGTTGCGAATTAGATCTCTTCTATGAGCGCCGCTACTCGCACACAGAGATGACGAACCCCGACTTCGTCCTCCTGTCAAAGGCGATGGGCGTCCATGCCATCCGATGCCATACCGCCGAGGAGCTCCCTGCCAAGATGAAGGAGTTCCTGGAGTACGACGGCAACAAGCCCGTGTTGTTGGAGTGTTTGGTGACGAAGAACGAGCATGTATTCCCTATGGTGCGTTTCCCTGATGTTCGCTATCCACAAGCCCTCGCTGACTCGTCTATGTTTGTAGGTGGCTGCTGGCAAGGCATTGCATGAGCAGTTGCTGCACCCGTCGCTGAAAATTAAGCCAAGACCGAATTAAACGACATCTCCGTCGTTGATTATCTTCTTTCTTAGCCTGGAACGGACTCTGCATACAACGGTGCTTACCCTCACTATGCCCACCATCAACAACGCTCAATGTACAACATATTTCTACGTCGTCTCACCGGGCCACTTTACCTTATACATCTTCACGTTGCATTGATTACTTACCCATTACTTGCCGCGACACGACATATGTACCATCACTACTACTCATCGAGTACTCATCGCCCTGACCTTCGGGTAAAATCCAAAACGAGGATGACCGCGGTCTTCCTTTCCTTTGTTTCTTCCTCTTGGATATTTCAACACATCATAGACACGATATTCTACACTACTAACCGCAACGAAGCATCCTTGTATTGAGCGATCAATGGTCTTCAAATCGTTTAAAGATTCTGGCATCGGGGCTAAACCTATAACCAGCCAACACATCATTTCGGGATTTTGGTGAGCTGTGGCGCAAGTGTGCACTCCACATCAGTTATTTTCCAGCTTCAATCCGATTGCCCAACATGACGGCCGTTCGAGGTATCAACGCATTTCGTGCACCTGTAACAAGTCTGGTACGTTCATCAAAACGCCGACCGTCGATGCCACGGCTGGTCACCCAACACGCAGGCTGTGGACTATGGTGAAAACGTTACACCAGCGGGAACGACTTGGAACACAGCAGGCAGTTAGTGTCAGAGTCCAGAACTTCGTAAACCCGATCTGGCTTGAAATAAAATTGTTAGGATTGTCAACAGATAGATGGCTAAAATTTTACATGGCGAAAGCTACATATTATTGAAGAATTTAGTCCAAGTGACCTGGAAGGATCCGAACTTCTCAACTTTGGGGCGCTAGTAGGTCACATTGACCTATTCCCTGTACGACTTTGGCACGCGCACACCCCTCTTGAGTCTCCCTGCGGCGCTATACACCTCCCCATCCTGGCTCCCACTCCCAGCGAACCCGTTCAGAGTGTTACCCCTCGCCAACTTGCGTGCACACGATTCGCGTAAGCGTGTGACATCGGTCACCCAATCGCGTTCCCGAAGTTTGATTTCGCCCTTCATGTGCAGGTCCTCCTCATGTTCGTCCGAGAGGAGCGCAACAGAGCGCCGTTCACCGCAGGTCCAGAGGAGTACTTGCATGATTGCCTCGGGTAGGAGCACATTGAGGCAATACTGTAGAGATATTGTCAATCGCGTTGTTCTGTAGAAAGAAACAGGAGGGGCCTTACGTCGATTTTTTCTACCTTCGATAGGCCCTCGTAGGCTTCGCTTCCACGTTGTCTTGGTGGAGGATCGAAGGGGTTTTCCGGATCTGCCGGTGTTGATGAATCCTGGAAGGAAGAAAGGGAGGTTCAGTACGATAGAAAAAATGTCCGCTAGGGATCGGCCTTTACCGGTACTGTATCTGACAGGTCAGAGAAACTTGACGTGAGCTCTACGTCTAGCATCTGCAAAACACACAGATGAGAATAAAGCCACAGCGTCCAAAGAGAGATGCCAATACCTCTGACGGGGCAAACGACGTTTCAGGGGGCTGGTCGCCTTGAGACAGTGGTAGGGTAGCAGCACTGCCCGCAGGCGAGACAGAGCGACGAGCCAAAAACTCGTCCAGATTGTCATTTCCATTGATTTGGGACTCAGGCTCGGCGTCATCCACAATTGCATCTGCTCTCCTCTCATCCCTGAGGCACCACTCACTCAGGCATTGCTGCAAGGCATTGACGTCTCGGGGGTCCATTTGCCCGCGCAGTCCCGCGTCGTCGACCACGTTTTTCCGCTTTGAGCCGCCAGCGATAAAGTTTTTGTGCCGTGTAAGGGCGGGCGCGTAGTTTTCGTTGAGGATGGCGATGAGCACGGGCTTGACGTACGCTAGTTTTTCGCGGATGCTTAAAGTGCTGAACTCGTCTGAGCTGGGGGGTGGGTCTAGCGGAATGGGGCTGGGGGGACGGACACGGACGTCCTTCATATGGGGCATGTCGTCGCCGTTGTCGTCATCGTCGTCATTCTGGACTTCCTTGAAGTCACTTTGCCATTCACCAATCTGCGAACACGTTGATTAGAATCAAGATTGGATGTGTACAGCACACGCACAATGCATGTGGCAAAGCCACTGTCCTCGCTGGTAAAGAACCAGTCACGCGGAATGTCTATCTCTGCCCCGTCAAGGAAATGAACGCGGTACTTTGGTGCCTGTCGCGCGTTCTTCGGTGGGATATAGGCCAGGATTTGTCCAGGCCAGTAGTGCGAGGCCGAAGCCTTGTCCTTGGCGAGTAAGAGTTCCCCAGGGATCTGTAGCAACTCATCTGGAGGGGGAGGGGACCACCTGAGATAACTCCTTGAGCGCTCCTTGTCATTGTCATCATCATCCTCCGAATCGGTGTCTCTCCGTTTCCTCTTTCCATTCCCTGTACCCTTCTCCCCCTTCCGCGGTGTTGCCACACTCTTCGTCGGACTCGGCGCAGAGGTCACGTACAGTGCGAAGTCCGTTGTTCCAACTTCGGGCAATTCGTCGTCGTCTTCATCCTCATCAAAGCCCTTTCTGTCCTTTGCCAACCGATCCACCGCGTCGCGCCATCGGTCCTCGTATTCCTTTCTGTCGTACTTATGCTTTTTTCTAGGTGAAGCATGGGGGTCTGCGTCAGGGGACAGCGTCACAAAAGTTGGCGTCCGGAAACGTATTCGCCTATGCAGGTCTTCCAACGATACAATATTGTTTTGAGATGGTGTGTCGATTTCGACAATCGTCCGGCCCGGTGTCTCATTTCCGAAAAGCTGCACCTTTAACGGATGTGCCGTGCAAGAAGCCGATTTTATCTAGAGGGAAAAATACGGAGGTAAGTTCTGGAAATGGTCTAAGACGTCGGGTTTGACGACGACTTACCTTCCCTGGCCACCATATCCGATCCTTAGTACCAGGTGGGCCATCGCCTGGCTCGTAGACACGAGACCAGAGGTCAACAAGAACCCAAACGTATATCCCCAGACTGTATACGCTCCAGGAATCCTCCTCAGATTGAAATGACCGTCTTTGTGGGGTTTCTAGGGTAGACTGGCGTCGTGTCAGTAGTGGAACTCTGCAAATTTTGCTGCGCGCGAGAGACCTCGGGGAATTTAGACGCCGCCCTTGTGTCCACCGGTGACGGTGTCAATGGACTCAGATCCGATTCTTCTGCTTCCCTTCCCCTTCCCCCTTCCTCTTCAGAGTCAGTGATGTCGATGATCACCGACTTTAGAACTGGAATGTCGATTGTGGGAGGAGAGGGAGGCGGTTTCTGACGACGAAGCGGTCGGGGACGAGGACGAGTGGTCACCGTCATGGAAGATGACGACGGTGGTAAAATACGCGTCGACGTCGTGGACGACATCGAGGTAACAACGGCGGATTGAGGTCACAAATTGACGCGTCTGTCACCCAAGTGTGACATTCCTGCGTGCTTGAACAAAGTCCACCATCTATGCAGTTGAATTTGGTGCTTAAAGCTCAAACTACATACCGCCGTTCAAAGGTTTGAGAATGTATGGTACCTCAATTGACACCTTGTTGAAACACGGGCCGTGGAACGGAACCAGGTGACCGCACACAATCGCGTCGTTCGAGAACATGCGAATAAGATCTATCTACAGTGTATCTACATATGGCTTATGCAGGGCAAGTGCCTACTAACACTGGGATAGCTTCGCGTGCGTTCAGCATGCTGCGGCCCGGAATGCATCTATTCTTCCATTTACAGCGGACATCGATTGCATTCATTTTCAGTGGATTGGAACTCGAGTCGGAAGCTCGAAAGCGACAGTGAGGGCATATAACGAGGGTTCTGAGGTAGCAAGCGTGAAAGTGAGTAAAAGAATGATAGACGAGATGCAAGACAGAGACGATGGGGACAAAATATGATTGAAGAAGAGATTGCTTGCAGAGCACTGTACAGTGAAATTGGATTTGAGACCACTCGAGGTTGAATGAGTGGAGATTCGTGATCTAATGAGGAAGAAGGGAAAAAGAAGAGCATAAGATAATCAAAACAAGGAAAGAAAAGCGAGAACTGGAACGAGTACAAGGGAAAATGACAAAGAACAAGAGTGTCAGTGCGCATGAATTTCGGGTCTATGCTGCGCGCCTGAGGTAGAGTGTCTTCTTTTGAGGCGCCTACCATTGCGGGCTGACGATCCATCCTTCGTGGAACCAGAGAGTTTCCCTGCTAGACTGAACAGTCGCTGGAAAAACGCGGGCTTTTTGACTGAGTGCGGCGATGTCGGAGACTTTGTTGCCGATGTTGCCGTGTGGATGGATGGTTGCGGGCTAGGCGACTGTGAAGAAGCAAATGTAAGCATCCTCTGAGCATCCTATAAGATAACTGTGGCAAGCAGAGAACAACTCACAATGACGTGTACTTTCTGCCCATCAGCCGGTAGAACGTAATATGTGCCCTCGGAGTCGCGGCTCCCGAGCGATGAGGATGACGGGGAACGCCTAAGCGGAGGTGGATGTGGCACCAATGACAGCGACCTCGCCCTATCATGTCCATACCCGTATTTCAACTGTGCCGTGCGCCCCTTCCACGCCCCACCCCGCTGCTCTATCTCCATCTCCTGCTCCCGGACCTGTGCGAGCGTCAGAGCTGGCGGAACCATCGTCGACGGCAGGTTTGAGGGGATATGACCCTGCTGAGCCTGCTGGGTCGCGGAGTGTACGGGGGCGGAGTGGCTGTAGGTCATGCCGTTGGGACCCATCTGCGGTGGGTGGCTGTAGATGGCGGGCGGGGCGTAGCGAGGGCGCGAGGTCAAGTGAGACGGAGCGTATATGATGGCGGGTGGCTGCTTCTGGTGGGTTAATGGTGGTGGCCGGCCGCTTTGCGCGTATGGGTGCCATGGCTCTGGCGTAAAAGTCTCTTGTGTCGGAGGAGCGGAGTGCGGCGCTGGTGGTAGCGAACCTTGCCGTGACGCTGACGTGGATAGATGTGGGTATGGTGTCCGAGTGCGGAGTGGGCTGCGGGGCATTGGCATCGGGCCAGGGAGCGGGGGAGCACCACGGTGGGACGGCGGCTCTGCAGGCGACCTGGGCAGAGATCTTGAACGAGGTTGACCTGCGGTTGAGGGAATCGGTCCAGCGGAACCCAAGGAGGGTAGGATGCGAATTTCTTCCGGGGCCTGTCCCGGGTATTGGTCGGAATCGTGTGGGAAGGACTGTGCAAGCGGCGAGCTGGGGTGTGACCCTGAGCGTCCACGTCGCTGGCCAGACGGGGCTGACGGTGATCTTGGGGTGCTTGAAGACCGCGTTCCGCTGTGTTCCCGTCTGCGTTGGGACCTGCCAGAGCGAGCAGACTCGTCGCTGACGGGTATCGGAATATCGGGCTGACCATTATTAAAGCGCAGTACCATCCTTGGAGGAATTGAACCGGAGCTTTCTGCCACTGAAATAGCCGGCGAGGGAGGGACCGCGTCTCCAAGAGCAATGGGAGGCGCAGACGGCGAATAGAACTCTGTCTCTTCGTGAGATTGGACCCAGTAAGCTGTCCGTTGACGAGAAGTCATGTATTCGCGCATAGCTTGCGAGGATGTTGTGTACTCGGTCATCTTCGAGGAACCTGCGGGGAAGAGGCTAACGGCAAAAGCAAAGTCAGATTGCGTTGGGGCGCAACTAGAGAGCGGGGGCAGATTGGGTCAAGGGGAGGTTGGGCGGTCCTGGGTAAACAAAGGTTTTATACGCCGGAAGAAGGGCTAGGGTTCATGAACGTGCTCTTATGATGAGCGTATTGTTGGGAATCCGCCAGGGGCCAGACAGATTATCAACAGGTGCGGATAAGATCAGAACGTGTTCACCTCGAGGCCAGGGTTTACGGCGCCTCGGACGTTGAACCCATTCCAAACCAGTACCGTGAGATGCAGCAACTAAATCCGCCTGCAGTCAGTCATTGCCGGGAGCTTGTTGGCGGAGCCCTTTGCCCAGCAACGAGGCCGTGGTGGCGCAGAATATCGTATGATAGGTGAACGGGCAGGACAGAAAGGTCTCTGGAGCTGGACCTGTCAAGAACCGTGACACGAGTCGCGAGACACAAGCCGCTGGCCAACAGTAACTGACCAGGGCAGACCAGAAAAGAAATCCATGCGAATCAGGCCATGGGCAGGACAAAACGCCAGACAAAAGGCCTGTCAGTGTTACAGTATGCACAGCGTGATAAATGTCAGCGCTAGTCCCTGAGTCCCGACTTTCCGACGATTGCTCGCTGAATCCTCGGGATCTTCAAACGAGCATTGTGGCAGGGACGATTAGACGACGAACACCACATAGAAACCGTCGGAATGAAGAGCCAGTCGCGATCGCAAATTTTAAGATGAAATTGCAATTGTTGATCACGTATACCCAAATCGACAATGAGTGACCCCAGAAGTCCGTATCCCACAATGTGCACCAACACGCGGCATGTTTGAATTCCACATGGGCAACCTTACCTGGCCCATCGTGACGATTCAGTGTGTACATTGGACGATATCTAGCGCTCCAAGGCCTTTGGTGTAGCTTAATAGCTTATTGATACTTAAAGTAACTACAGGCAACGCAGAACGAATGGTGCACGACTGACTGTACACCGACGAACGAAGGCTGAGCTTCTCACTATCAAAGTTGAAGGACGAAAGCCACCGATGCAGCCGAAATGAAGAGGCCAGAGATGAGGGGTACTAGGGTATTTCCTTTGTTAGACGTCTTCGTCGGGCTGGCGGCAGAGGAGGTGCGCTCAGAGGTCTGTGCAGGGCCAGTGGCACTGACACGCGACTCAGAAGCCCGCGATGGTGTGCCCGTGGCGGTGGACGCGGCGGCGGTGCCTGTGGCGGTGCTCAACGGGGCGGTGGTGCCGACCTGTACGAGTATAGGATTGGCCGTTTCCGTCTCGGTGACGACCTGTCCGCTGATCGTGGCTGAGCAGATGGCAAGACCACCGGAGAGCGAGCACTGTTGGCCGAGCGTGAATGCATTGTTTGGAGGGACGTAGGTGAAGGAAACGTCGTTGGCGCCTTCGACAAGCGTTGCTAGAGGTCCAACGAGGTTGTTAGACTTTCCTTATTACCTAGCATAGGTCATGCTACGACGTACCAGTGCCAGGGAAAGAGCCCTCCTGAGCTGAATTAGTGACTGCTCCTTGGTGCAGTGCCCAAGTTGTACGTCCTTGTCCATCGACACCGAGGATATCCGCACTGATGGGCTGAGGATCGAAACCAGGAATGAAAAGCGAAGTCTGGGCGAGCGCCGCTGTGGATTTCGACGAAAGTCAGCATCATACGCGGTCAAGGCATGTCAAGAAAAGCTGACGTACACCCCGCGAACACGGCAACGAAGGTCAAAGGAACAGAGAGCATCGTCGTAATTCAGAGAGCGTGTGATGAAAGAGAGTGGGTTTCTTCGACTTTTGAGTGATTATTGCGGCGCTGCAAGCGATTTAAAGTCTGGACGGCAACGGCATCTATAGAAATAGAATGGACTGACAAATTGCCTGGAAGCGACCTCACCAGTCATGATACCATGATGAGCGCCGCTACTCGTGCAGAGCTGAGAGCTCTACTCCGACTCCGAAACGCAGAAAGCTTGTAAAACAAAAAGATTTCCTGTCCTACGAGGAAGAGATGCAGAACTTCCCCAATGTAAGTACATGCGTCGCTGCCACTAGAAGTCACATGTAATCATTGTCAACAGTCAGGC
>JABCKV010000085.1:35364-72558 GCA_018282005.1 Asterophora parasitica
CAGGCTGAGGCAATGACATACAGTAACATATGAAGAAATGCACTTGGCCATATGGCGGAGTTCCCGAAATAGACATACATCATCCAAGTGCTGAAACCAAACTGAAAAGCAGAATGCGATTTTACCACATCTTCGACGCAAGCCGGAATGTTAGCCTTGTCCGAGATAACGTATTTTAGCCCTATTTCATATCGTATTTCAGGTCGCTTTTGGGCCATTTTTCCGGACAGACCTATATGGGAGCTTCCATCAGCGCTTAAGGAAAGCTCCTACCGTCGTATGTAAGCCCCTCACATAGGCATATATCGTCCTCCTCGCCACAATTCTCACATCTGCGCCAGAACTTTCAACTTTTATATTTCCCACCGCAGACATGGGTTTGACAATCGCTATAGTGCCATATAATCGTCACCTCGTGCTATGTATTTACACTTATTGCCAATCCACACAGTGATTGTGAATTTCCTCATCATGTGTAGGGCGCTCACAGCATGGGGATGGTAGTAACCATGCTATTGCCTGATGTACATGAATAATACAGCCATCCCGCTCAGAGGGGCATCCAACAGAATCATCAATCCCCATCCAAGTGACCCAACCCTCCACCTGGATGATTGCACAGCGGGCGGTGCAGGGTTGATCAACCGCGAGTTGCAAAAGAGAAGTGGCGCCGGTAGAAAAATTGCAGAATGAAAAGGGGTAGAGGCGGAGACGTGGCGGTCAGGTGGTCGAGTCGAAGCCGTCGTCGTCAAAAAATTGAGAAGGCGAGGCGAGGCGGCCTTGCCACTCATCACAATCATGGCAAATTTCACAGGGACCCACAGTATTTTCCCCGTTTTGCTGATGTCCGGGGGCCTGGTGCTTACCAGCTTGCATTGCATCTGAACTTGAACCAGCGCCCTCGTAAGTGCTGGGTCTTGGGTAGGTCGAGAGCGCTTTGGTATAAATATTTGTACATGCTGTAAAGATCAATCGTGCATTCAAGTTACCGTGCCATGGTCTGAAGGACAACGTAGAAAACACAAGAAGTAACCAGCAATAGAGCACTGTATCGCGCCACACCATTAGTACTAACCGTTCTTGGCATAAGGAACTAGCCAGAAGCGGCACCAACAACTCATAGAAGTCCTGTTTGTGTAAACACGTGTTGAAATGGGGTAATTACATGTATGGGAATTCCGAATCGGCAGACACATCATGTAGGGGAGCAAATGCTAGCAAATGTTGCAAGTAGTATATGCCTGAGAATCATTGCCAGCTGACTGCTAGAAGAATATATAGGAGTGCCGCGCCCACCCGTGGCGCCTCCTTCAAAGCGGCGGCGTTGGATGATGGTGACGGAATGGGTTGCGTCTGTGACGTTGCCTCAGTCGGAGAGGTAGGAGTCGCTGAAACAGTCACACTGCCCCCAGATGCAGTCAAGGGCGTGGTAGCAGGGTGAGTGATCTGAGAAGCAGTGGATGCTATCTGGACAGGGACATGTGATGTCAGTTCTGTCTGCACTGCAGTACTGCCGCCGCCGACGAGGGTGCAGATGGCAAAGTCCTGGGAGAACGAGCAGGCCTGTCCGATGGTGAAGCTAGCAATGGAGTTTGCATAGGTCAGCGAGGCATCGCTGGGGCCTTCCACGAGTGTGGCTGGATATAACATGACCTTAGCATCATAAAATCAGCAAGAGGGCCAAGGCAAAGTGATGGAAAGAGGAGGCGCAGCGTACATGAGAAGATATCGTCCGAGAGCATGAACAAAAGAAGAACAGGAGAAATACACAATCATCCCTGCAAGTTAGAAAAGATGGGGATAGGTAGAAATAACACACCGGTTCCAAAAAATCTCGACAGATCGGAGGCATGGGTTGCTTTACCTTGATGCAGCACCCATGTCGTCCTCCCATCTGAGCCAACGCCCAGGATGTCCCCACTCACAGGCTGTGGCTCAAATCCAGGAATATACAACGAAGTCGTCATCTGGGCTTCTGCATCTGGAGATCTCATCATCAATATGGCCGTCTCCAAGGTCTACAGCCCGGAAAAAATAATCTCTCCAGGTAAAACTGACTGACAGAGGGCCGCAAGAGCAAATATTGGGAGAACGACGAAGATCCTCTTGATGATTCCAGCGGCCGCCGCAGTGGCTAAGGTTTGGCGAAACTTCGACGACATGGCAGGAGAGAAACGGAAGCTACGATAGGCCTCCGCGATTAAAGGGAAATTATGCAGCGCTTGCTTGCTCAATAAGTAGAATACGTAGCGCCCAGCAGTGCTGTGTGGCGCCAAGCATAATATTCAAGTTGGAACTGCGGAACCATGTGACCACTGTGTGACTGACCAGGTCTGACTGACGGCGCTGCCGCACCACGCACCCTGCCGCGCGAATTGTTGCGCACTTGGCTCCAACGTCCATCTCTCTACGGCCTGTTTTTCAGCACCAGCTGAGCTACAGTCGAGCTACCCTTCGCATCAGGCATTCAGATTCTGGAGACTTCCTGGAAAAAACTTGGACTTGTTGCGAATCAAACAGAATCGAACAGCCGGTCAACACACGGGTATAAACTTTAGCTGGCTGCTGGACTAGGACTAGGTTCGACTGTCATCGAAAGTCTGGGACATCGCTGCGCTTCTCTTATTCTCACGCAGAAAGCTTTCCGGGGCGACGATTTGCAGGGGACCAATCTTAACAAGGCCTCATAGGGCCTGCAAGATTCAGGAAACTACACTTGTATGGGTCAGTTCAACGTTTTGGTTGTCTTCACCGTTCAAGTTGTCTTCACCATACAAATTTTTCGGTGGGGTAACCGCTCCGGAGCGTTTCTCATCTGCAATTCATAAAGCATTTTGTTCCGTTCCCCAATTATCCGCTTACTCATACTGCCACTTTTCATTCATTTTCGCATTCTGACCCTTCTTCTGCCGTGAACAGGATTAATATCATCACATGTCGCCGCAGGATCATCAGCAGCACCGTCTCCCGCCCCCACATTCAATGCAGCCACCGCCCTCACCGTCAATCAACATCCCGATCGACCCGGCCCTTTCAATTTACCCCTCCTATTATTCGCATTACCCCCCTCATCATGGACACAGTTCACACGGGCACCCGCACCACCTCCCGTCTCACCTCACGCTCCCGCCCAATTACTCATCTCCCTCTTCTCAGGGGTCAGATACGCTTGGCACACCCCCGACCGAACTCGCGTACCCTGAGAACTTGAACGGGAAGAGGTCGGCGTCGGGCGATACAGGTGGGAGCAGGAAGAAAAGGAAGGAGGAAGGGAACGAAAGTGTGAGCCTGATGGCGGAGAAAGACGAGGGGAAACCTAAACCCACGAGAGGCTCGCGGGCATGCACCGTATGCCGCCGGCTAAAGATGAAATGTGTCGGCGCGGAGCAGGGCGGACCTTGCAAGCGCTGCATGTCCGGCAACCACGAATGTATATTTGAAGAGTCCAACCGCGGCAAGCGGTCATCCAAGTACGTGTCTCTCATTTCCTTTCTCCAAATCTAATACCCTCTACCAAAAGGAAACACGAACTCCTAACGCGCTCTCTCCGCAAAATGGAACGCACGCTTGACACTGTCCTGCGCTCAATCGGGAACCCGGCCATCGCATCAGGCATAGGTTCGCGCTCCCCCTCGCCTACCGCTCAAGCCGCCGGCACCTCCGCTCTCATCGCCGCATCACCATCCCCACCACCAGAACGCGACCACCGTTCGCCACATTCTGCGCGCTCCCATTCCCTCTCCCACTCGTCCTCGCACCCCCACTCGTCACATCACAGACATGGAGGACAGATACAGGAGCATCCGGGCTCCCCGAAGCTGCACTCTCTCCCTGACAATGCTCTCAACCCCTTAGGCTTGCTCGCCGAAGCGAGTCTCGCGAACAGGCGGGCACAGCACCCTCATGCGAGCCCGTTGCTCGGACGGATAGCAGAGGGAGGAGATTGCGAGGCGCCCAAAGTGGGCGTCGCGAGTGATAATTATTTCAAACCGGGCCCAATGACTATACTGCCGCTTCGTCGATTATACATCGAGCGCCAGGTCCAACCGGAGATGCTCAGTTTTGTTGGGACGGAGGATGTGGTGGCGTTGTTTGCTATGTGCGTTCTCCCTTGCTCTACGGTTCACGATGCAATACTGACGTGTGGGGGTGTGATAGATTTTTTGACCAGATCAGTGTATGTTCCCGCCTGTCATCGATGAATTTTGACTGAATTTGGGCTCAGATGCACTGTAACCTGCTCGACCGAAATTTCCACACCCCGTCTCTGGTGTGTTCGCGCTCACCGTTTCTCTTGACTACAAGTACGTACACCTCCCCCCGCAATTTCTATGACATTGCGTTGACTGGTCACCATCTAAAGTTTGCTCCATCGCGTCGAAGTTCTACACCGCCAAACCCGAGCTACACCCGCGCCTGACAGAGCTCGCCAAGAAGCTGGCCTTCAGCGTCCCTGCGCAAGGGTACAAGTCCGTCGAGATCGTCCAGTCGTACCTCCTGCTCTCCCTCTGGGGCTGCGGTGCGGTAGAGCGGTATGAGCAGGATAAGACGTGGCTGTTATTGGGCATGGCGATACGGTGCGTTTTCTCAGGTTCTAACACCCACTTAGTACTCAGAAGAATGTGCATAGGATGGCGACGGATTTGAATCTCCACCGTAAGACGGCGGTTACAAGCCAGGACACGCAGGAGGGACGTGCGCGTGAACTCGAGGTTCACAACCGCGAGCGCACTTGGATCATGTGTTTCTGCCTCGACAGGAGCTTTAGCGCGCAAATGGGGAAGCCGCATTCTATCAAGGAGGAGTAAGATTATTTCTTGTGTATTTACATGGACTTGGACTAACGCATGGTTAGTGCTATCATCCGGAATGCTGACAAGTGGTGCTACTCGCCTGTTGCGGCGCAATCAGACGCGTCGTTGCCCGCCTATGCTGTACGTGGCGATTTTAGGGACATGGTATTCCCCCAGTACTCAAAGTCATTTTAGGAACTTCAACGCATCCTCTCGCGGTGTTTGGACTTCTTGTATTCGGGCACAGATACACCCTCGGGTCTGCAGATCCACTGTGATTACATGCTCGTGATCAAGTCTTTCGAGGCGCAGCTGGATGGGTGGGTGGCGAAGTGGGTTCGTGCTCAAGAATGGGAGGGTGCGTTTCTCTATTACACCGTGTCTTTTCATGCACGGTCTAATCCATAAATGTTCATGGTCACAGGCGAAGACCCGGCATCTATCAAGTACAAAAAGCTCATCTCGCAGTTTTACTATAACTACGCCATGCTCGTGCTCAACTCCTTTGGGCTCCAAAATGCTCTTGAGCGCGAACCGGTCGACATTGGCCACTTCTTCGCGCGGTGTCACTCCTCTGCCACGATTTGCGCCACCCTGGTCCGCGACGGCCTTGGCCCTTCCGGTTTCATGAAGTATGCACCCGACTCACACTGCGTGTTGACATCATACGCAGTGCTTAGTCTGCTCAAAGTCAGTCAGAGCTTCTTAAGCCAACGAACACCTTGGCACTAACAACAGGAACAACTCACAGCTTATCCGCCCGGAGTTCCAGGCATTCCTTAAGGACGAGCAGAAGATCCTCAGGCTCGTCTCGGATGTCGCCGATACCCTGGAGACCAGCGCTGCAAACCATCTGCACACCCCCGCGCTATACAGCCATTTCCTCCGCGCCCTCGTCGCTTCCAAAACGCACAAGGAGTCGAATGAACCTGACAATGTAAACGGCGTTCACGACGGCAACACTGACCCCTCCAACACATCCTTCCCCAACCAAAATCACGGCAACGACGTGGTTGCCGGACCAGCGGTTGCCTTCAGTGGAGGTACTTATACCAGCGAAGGAGGCTTCTCGCTTGCGGACTTCCACTTGGACGGTGAGATGGGGCCCGTGGCGGATATTTCGACGTTCCCACCGACCATGGCGCCTAATCCGCCGGACAGTATGAACGCGCTGACGATGGACAATATCCTTAGCACTGGGTTCTGGGATAGCATGCTTGTCCCTGGTGCGTCTTTTTCTCCCCGCCCCTTCCTTGTTATTATGGTTATGGATAACTTGGGGATTTTTAGGATACAACAGCATGGATGGCTTGAGTGGCGGCTTCCTGTTTGGGGCCGGTGGTAGTGGGCTCATCACGCCACGCTTCGGAATGTCACCCATTGCGTCGGGAACCAATACCCCCGCTCGCCCTGGGGTGCAGAACCTGCTCACACAGATGAGCATCAATGCGGCGTTCAATGTCAACCACAAAAGCGGGACCACGACGCCGAAGGTCGAGTCATGACAAGCATAGTTCATCTTTTTTCTTTTGCTCCTCCCATCGCAGTTGGTTTGTTTCCTTCACGTCATGCTCGCCTTTCAATTGGTGTCAAACACCCCCCTCCTAATTTACAATCTATTCTCCCGCGACGACGGCGACTGTACGTCTTGTATGACTTGTGCGACACCCCCGCTCTGACTACTTACTGTTTATCCAAAACTTGCTGCCCTGCTACTTACTTTTTGCTACGTACTGCGTGTGTTCTGCATGTACATGATTTTGTATTTACCATGGTAAAAATTAGTGTATGTATAGTTGTCCTCTTCAATTCCTCGAAGCCTCTGCACTGGACCTGTTACGCCACACTCCCTTGTCGCCCGAATCGATTCTGGACTATGCCACCTCCCGCCGGACTCGATCCATGGATGGAGGGACGGCACTTTGGTGTTGTGATTGACGCTGGCTCGTCGGGCTCCCGGCTCCAAATATACAGCTGGAAAGACCCAAGGTCCATCAGCGTCGTGAAAGGGAGCGAGCTCGAGTTCACGCTGCCCAAGGTTGAAAAGGGGACTCACAGTGGTGAAGACTGGGTGCACAAGGTCGAGCCAGGTGTGTTCAGATCATCATACTTGTCTTCACTTCATAAACAAAATATTCCTAGGCATATCGTCGTTTGGCAACAACCCCGAGGGAGTCGCCAAGTACCTTCAACCACTCCTCAGCCATGCCCGGAAACATATACCCCCGTCACTTGAAAAGGAAACACCGCTGTTCCTTCTTGCGACCGCAGGCATGCGTCTCCTTACCCCAGTGAAGCAAGCGGAGGTTCTTCAGCAGGCCTGCAAGTTCCTCGTACTACACTCCACCTTCAAAATCGATGGCCCATCCGCCGTGGGACCCTGCGGCTCCAGCATACGGATAATTACCGGAGAAGAGGAAGGCCTCTTCGGGTGGATCGCTGTCAACTACCTCATGGATGGCTTCACTGGCTCCGGTTTGAACCGCACAACGTATGGGTTCCTTGACATGGGCGGCGCCTCGACGCAGATTGCGTTCGAGCCCAGTGCGGTGAGCGCGCAGGACGCGAAGAACCTCATAGACGTGAGACTGCGCCTCCTAGGCGGGCAGGAGATCAAACACAAGGTCTTTGTGACGACCTGGCTTGGGTACGGGACGAACCAAGCGCGCGAGCGGTATGTCGGCAAGGCCATATCGGAATTTGAGGCAACGCGGAAGGATGGCCAGGATGTGGTCCCTGATCCGTGTCTGCCTAGGGAACTAGAGCTCACGGAGAAACCGGTGCATAACGCGCCCGCCAATAGCTACTCGCTCAAGGCGCACAAGCTCCTTGGGACCGGGTCATTCGAGGGGTGCATGCAAAAGACTGCCGCGTTGCTCAATAAGACTGCGCCGTGTCCCGACGCGCCATGTCTTATGAACGGGATCCACGTCCCACCAATCGACTTTTCCGTCTCTCACTTCATTGGGGTATCGGAGTACTGGTATTCTTCGGAGCACGTCTTCGGGCTGGGAGGCGCATACGACTTTGTACAGTACGAGCGCGCGGCGTCAAAGTTCTGCGCTAGAGAATGGGAGGGGATTATGGAGGAGCACGAGTTGTCGAAGAAGCTGCATAGGCTGGGTGGGGATGGGGAGGAGGAGGTGGACGGACAGATCGTGGCGGTTGGGAAATGGCACCCGTCGGTTGAGCGATCAAGGCTGGAAATGCAGTGCTTCAAGGCTGCCTGGATTGCAAACGTGCTGCACGAAGGCATTGGGATCCCGAGGATAACAGATCCAGGTGGGAATGGTACGACGGCGGGTGACAAAGTCGTGGAGGAGGCGGAGAAGAAGGGTCTCGGGCGACCTGCATTCCAGTCTATCGATACGGTCGGCGACATTGCTATCAGCTGGACACTAGGAAAGATGGTACTCGAGGCGAGCAAGGAGATTCCTCCACAGTTAACTTCCCGTCCTCTGGTTGACCCTATCGAGGAGATTCCGGATACACCAGGCTTCCACGTCAGACCCATTCGTCCCCCATTCTGGACCCTCGACGGCATGGAAGATCGAATAACACCACTTCTCCCATTCAGCCTCACCCGGGACTCGCTCGGATTCTCCCCACTCATCTTCCTCCTTCTCGTATCCTGCTTCTTCGTTGCTATACTCGCGTACCCCGTGCGCCGGCAGCTCCGGGCCTCGTGTCTCCGCTCCATCCACCACGTAGCGAAGCGCGATGACGAATACTCACTCGAAGAAGGCACTCACCGCCCACCGGGCAACGCGAGGGTGACGTCGCGCAATGCGAGCTTCCAGAGCCCTAAGGGGCTGCACGACTAGCGATGGCTTTACCTTGTGGAGTTTTTTGCACTTATGATTATGATTTAAGCTATGAAAGCCATGACACTGCGTCAGGTCGACGCCTCGGCGCATGCCGCCGCTCGGGGCTGGCGAGATACCCTTGGAGGAGGATGGCAGGATGCGGCACGTCCCATGGCTTGACCGCCGTTGGTGACGGGGTGTATTCTGGGTGGAATTATGGTCCAATCGAAGTCTCCGCCCGGAGCCGACCGTGACGCGGTACTACTGGAGACGGTATCATTATACGTAGCGCAACAGTACATACTAAGTGGTACCAAGACTTTGGACTTTGTCTGGTCACCTCAATTGTACACTGTAGAGAATTCTCGAGAATAGACAAGGGTAGACGTTGCAATAAGAACTGTAAGCACCCTAGACATGGCACGTACGCGTCTGGCGGCCTCATCAGGTGACATTCCTGGTTTGCCATGTCCATTGACCTGGAATGGAGCAAATTGGACTCGTCGCTCTCCTCTTACCTCGTTGAAGTCCTGAACCGCCAGCTATCTAACGCGGAGCGGCCTTCTTTCATAGGCCCTATCGAGGTATCCTCTCTAGACTTTGGATCGACATCTCCAGACGTGGAACTCGTGGACTTGCGGGATATTTACCGCGATTTTCTGGAAGACGACGACGACGAGCACCGCGGACCTGTGAAGGTAACAGAAGGCGCAGAAGACGACGAGGGGTTCGAATGGGTCTCCAGAAGGGCTAATGCGGGGAGGGAGGAGGGGCCATACCATCACCTTCCACCGCACATGCGGTATGGACCATATGGAACCGCGAGCATGTACGCTGCGCCACCTTCGCTTGCCACCCCGAGGGATATCTGGAATCCTGGGATGAGTCACCCAACACTCCCTGAACGGTCGCCATACTCTCCATGGCCGAATGGACCCTTGTATCGCAGTCCGTCTCCTGCAACGCCCTTCTACGCCCCGTCAATCAACGACTTTGAACCGGAAATACCAATGCGCGCGCCCCAACGATCCTCTCAGGATACCAGTATGGACCCCCCGCACACCCCAGCAGATCCAGTGCAGCCTCCACAGAACCCACACCCGAACCTCCAAGTGCACCTCCACGTGAACTGGCAATCCGACCTGCGTATCACCCTCACGACCTCGCTCCTCATAAATTACCCCTCCCCCATGTTCATGTCTCTCCCCATCAAGCTTAGCGTCACCGGCCTCTTGTTCAACGGCGAGCTCGCCGTCGCGTATGAGGGTGAGCGGCGACGCATTCACATCTGCATCCTCGACGATCTGGATCCGTACGGTCCGGCCGCAGCGGGCGACAGGCCAAAGCGCGACTTGGTGGCCAGTAGTGGTACGCCGCCTGAGTTGGACGAGGACTCGTCGCCGGCGGGGGGGAGTGCGCCTGCACGCCCATCGAAGCCGCTGCCCATAGGACAGAGGCTGCTGCCGAGTATCTATATTGAAAGCGAGATTGGGCAGACGGATAAGCATGTGTTGAAGAATGTGACAAGGGTGGAGAGGTTTATACAGGATGTGATTCGGAAGACGGTGGAGGAGGAGCTGGTGTTTCCGAATTTCCATACACTGGTTATGGGTGAACAGTGAGGTCGGATATCTACCTATGCTGTACGTGATTCAGTTCGTTGGTTTTTATTCCAATCTTGACATCCATGACTAGGATTTCAACCATCCAACAACCGACCCAGAAAGCCACTTGGGAGATGCCATGTGTCCTGCGAAGTGCTTGCATGGATTCACGTTTGGTTTCGTCCGTGTCGAGTCCGTGTACTCTTTGGCACGCGTCGAGACTTGAAGATGCCAACACTCGGCAGTCGAGCCCTGGGCTTACCATGTCACACGTTCCGCGAGTCGACATCAGCCTCATGCTCGTGGTTCGCAAGGCACAATTCGATCGAATTCGTTGAGAGGTTGTGAAGAAGGGGAAGCCAGTGCTGGACGAGAGAGCCTCGAGGTTTTCTGTACGAAAATCATGTCGATGTTACTCATGGCAGGCTTCCGAGTCGCAGACTTGTACTCTCGTATTCAGATATTTCAAGGGTGACGCGGTGCGCCACACGATCAGTGGCTTTACGTTAATTCCGTAAAGTGGGGGTATATTCAACTAGGCCACTACCAAGCCAACCAACTGCCTTCAACTCGTTTCGTGCTCTTCTGGGAAACTAGCAGCAACATCTTCACTCGGAGCGGCAGGGCCAGTGCCAGTAGGCTTTTGAAACGAGTTATTCTTAGCTTTGGTTTTTGGAGTGGCGACACCAGAAGAGGGTGTTGGGTTGACATATTCAAACTTGCGCGAGTCCAGCGTGAATGTGACCGGGCCCTAATAGTAATATCAATGGGAGTTAGCCGATGGTTTCCGAGTAGGGTCGTGGGCGGCGTACCTCGTTTGTTAGGGTGACATTCATCATGGCGCCGAATTTGCCATCTGCAGTGGAAGGAACTTGAATCCAGAGACGCGGCAGTACAGATTGAGCGCACCTTTGATCTTTTCGGGTTTGTAAGCCTGTCCGATCTTGTCCAAGAACGTGGCGTATAGCTCTCGCGAAGGCACCGTGGACTAGGAAAGAAACGGATGAGATAGTGTATGGAAGAGTTCAACGAGGTCTTTCTCGCACCATAGCTCGGTGAAAGTCGGGCTTGTTGCCCTTCGTAGTGTTTGCCAGGAGCGTAAACTGCGAGACACAGAGGATCTCGCCGTCAATATCCTTCACGCTGGACTTCCACATCTTTTCGGGATCAACGGGGTCTGAGAAAACTCGAAGACTGACACTGCATAGCGAAAGACACATTTTGTCAGCCATTAGTATCCTTGGGTTCATCCCCGCGCATAGTGCACTCACATCTTCTTCGATAGTGCGAGAACATCAGTGATGGTGTCGTCTACTCTGCAAACGAGACCGATTGGAATGCAGGGTTTGCAAAAAGAGGAGCAGAACAGACCTTACCCGATGCCAACGAGCACCATGAGCCCTTTGGATATTTGAGAAATGACTTCGTTGTCGACTGCCACGAAATCAGCCAAGCTGAATAAAGACAACACCGACATGCCCATACCGGTCACTGAGGCAGAGGTAACGCGTTGCACTACAGCCCGCATCTTTCTAGGCTTTCGAGAAGGACTTGGAAGACGTAGAGAGCGACTTTTTAGCGATGATGATCGGCGTCGGGAGAGGGCCGCTTGGCACGGACGCCGCAGGACTGGGAGGAGAAAGTGATCGAACCTCACGTGGCCATTTCTTAATCCCAACCACCACCACCACGCGCTCAACGATGTCTGAATCAGTAGTTTTGGAGACGAGCTTGGGAGACGTACAGTTTGAGCTGTACTGGGACCATGCACCACGAGTGAGTTCCACCATCCTTCTCACGTTTCGACGAAATTGAAGCCAATACGTGAGATCACAATCATGTAGACATGCAAAAACTTTGCTGAACTCGCGAAGCGGGGGTATTACAATGGTGTAGTCTTCCATCGCATCATATCCGTGAGCTATTTCACTTCCTAGCGCCCCATAGTGGAGAGCTCACTTGTACTGGGCTCCGCAGGATTTCATGATTCAGGGCGGTGACCCTACCGGCACTGGACGAGGCGGCACGAGCATCTACGGACAGAAGTTGTGAGCAACGTCTCACGCTCGCCAAGGATATTCTGGCTGATTAGCTTTCCTTCGTCAAGTCAGGATGAACTGGACCCGGCATTGAGGTTTACAGGCGCCGGTATCCTCGCGATGGCCAATTCGGGCCCTAACACTAATGGTACGCCTAAGTTACCATCTTCATCTAAGCACTTATCCCCAACTTCCACAGGATCCCAATTTTTTATAACGTTGGGCCCGACACCGTACTTGGATAATAAACACACGATATTTGGGCGAGTGAGCTCGGGAATGAGGGTTGTGCAGAGGCTGGGAGCGGTTGCTGTTGACGCGCAGGATCGGTGGGCTCACTTCATTCTTTTACGATTATTGACTCATTCGACACTGTGCTCACTTCACAGGCCCAAGGAGGACGTCAAAATTCATAAAGCGCGCGTAGCTTGACCTGGATGTGTTCGCTCACTATTCCACGGCTCCTCGTCGGGTCCCGTCACTTGATTTGAACAATGTCAACATTCGCATTGGATCATGATGTAACCCCTTGTATATCACGTCGGCCCTCATGTCGCACACTGTAATCTGAGTAGGACTTTTCTCAATTACCCAATCTGACTATCGCTTACAAGCACCTCGACATCATACCATAGAAGTAGATATCTTGGCCTGTCGAACACACCCACGCACAAGCGTACTTCCACACATTCAACATACTGTTGTGTGGCGCTTCGAGTCCCACCAAATATAAAGCTGTTGCCATAATGGGGCTCAAGTCTATCTGGAGTATGCGTCGTCTGACCCCCAGAAATCCTGTAAAGCTTGGGCGAACCATGGTTTCCCCCCATTCCAAACATGAACGCCCCCGCTGCGGTTCTCAAAATCTTGATATACTGCTCTATTTTCGTTTTTCTCCTTCGCCGCTGTCTTCGCTGCGGGATTGTTGGAGCTCGTTCATGATTGACCGGACGGTGACCTGGACGTTGTCCTCCGGAGACAGATGTAGATACTACTCTGCTGTTACCTACGCAGGCTTCAGGTGTTCGTATCTAGCAGCGGATGCGGTGCAGGCTGTACGACAGCCCCAGGGCAATTAATCTAGTTGTAAAGAAAAGGTGATTGGCATATATCTGTCTGAAATCATATCATATCGACAGCGGCGGCGGCTCCTCTGGAATCTGATACGCCCTCAACACCGCCAACTCGTCCTCGTAAAAATCCAGCAACGCCTTCTTGTCCGACACGAACCGGTGCAGCTCTAGCCTGATCTGCTCCACCACCGCCGACGGTCGTGTATCTTTGCTCTTTGCCGTCCGCCCCGGACCCATCAGGCGATTCGTCAAGAACACAAAGCCCTGTGAGCCGCCCAGTACCTGCACAAATCCCATCCCGGAACGGTGCACGAACTGCGAGTACTTGTATGGCGAGCGGCGGTACGAGTACACCACGTCGACCTGTTCGGGGTACAGCGACGCCGCCTCCACGTCGAGGATGTACCCAAACTTCCTGAGCAGCGCGTACTCAAAGTAATGCGTCGTCTGTGTGCCCTCAGGGACGCGCTTTTCGAGGTCCATGACGATGGGAGGTGCCACGGCAAGACGCATCGGGAAACAGGATTGGAAAGCGTTGCGCCCACGGATGTCGCTGATTTGCGTGACGTACGCTTCGACGAGCTTGAGCCCGTACCGGTCAATCGTGCGGCCCCATTGGCGTATGAGGTCCTCAATGCAGCGGGCGGTGGTGCCAATCCACTGCAGCTCGAAGTGGAAAACTGTACCGGGATTGTGTATTATATCGTGATGCAGAACAACGGACTCGGCTTGATCGCTTTTCTGTAAAGCCGGAGAAACATAAGCCAATATAGAGAAGAGCTTTGTCGACCAATACCTTGCTGGGGTCAATGTCGATAACCATGCTTTGACTAAGGATGATTCGCTTCTTGTGCTTTCGGGGGCTTGGATTCGGGGGACGAGCGACGCTCGACGGGTAATAACTTGCTCGCGGTGGATCGTCCGCCGCGTAGCGTCTGAACCATCCTTTCGGAGTCATCGCAACGCTGAACTCTCCCTTCAGACGATAGAAGTAGTGTCTATGAGGCTCTCGTGAGCAAGTACTCGTCAAGAAACCGGAGATAGTCGCATACCCGTCCAAAAAGCTATGATATCCACGACAATGCTCGAACAAGCCCTGCTCCTGCAATTTGACGCCCCACTCCGCAGCCTGCGACCGCGACGACACGTCCCGGAACTCCCGAACAAGCCACGACACAAAGTCATACCCAATGAACGCATTAGCATACCGCGACCGATGCCAGTGGTAATCCTTCATAGGCACCCCGTCATCCTCCCGCATCGCCTTCGCGATCGCCGCAATCGACATATCGGCGATCTCGCGTTCACTCTTCACCTTCTTTCTCAGCGGGCCCGCGGCATGGATCTGGTCGAGCTGGTCCATCAAGGCGGCATCGCGGACGCATAGGGCTGGCCCAAGTGTAGTGGGAAGCAAGCGTACAGGTGGAGCTGGGTGGGAGGCTTTCTCCTCTGCGGGCTGCCACCGCAGTTTGGTAAACTGTTCAGCTAGCTTTTCGATGCCGATTATGCGGGTCTCTTCGATGTCGAGCTTATCGCCGTTGGTGCCTGTGGCGGGAACGGGATCCTCGGCAGAAGGGATGACGATGAAACGGGTACGCCAGTAACGGAGAGACTCGTTAAAGTGGTGCTCGTAACCTGCAACCAGCATGTCAAGACTAAAAGAAGAAAATCGGTGTTAGCGTTGAAGACTGCTAAACATGAAATGGTATAGGCACCGATTCCATCCGTAGTTTTCCAGTCCATGGGTTTCGAACTTGGTCGTCAACTCCGTATAACCACCTACATATCAGGTCAGGAAACACGCCAGTCGTATTAGAGGGAGAAAACACACCTCCAAGCTTCGGCCACATCAAACACTGGTACAAAAACGGCTTCGAGGGTGGCCTACGTCGCAGATACCTTCGTACCTGGATCGCCTCCCCAGTGTACGAAATGCGATGAATCTCGTTCGTCATGCTAAGATATACAGGGTCATCTGGGGACTGCAACACAACGGACGCCCCAATAGGCTTCGGCAGCTCCTCCTCTATCATCAAGGACTTCGTTCGTCGAAGGCGCATCCTTTCCTCAGGCTCGCTTTCTTTGGGCGGGTGGCCTAGGACAAACTGGAACCCCTGCGCGAGTCGTACGGCGGCCATCCCCCGCATGACTGCGAGAGCCCATGCTCGTCGCAGATCGTCCATGTTCCCTCGAACGACGGGTGGGTTCACCAGGAACGAACGCATTTCCCCGGGGTCGACAACAAAGTCGTACGAGAAGACGTCGTACAGCGATTCCAGCTCGGCCGTGGTCGGGAAGTACTCGACGGTCAGAGGAAGACAGACGGGGATGACCATGCCCTTCCACTTGACTTCGTGTTTCGTCAGGACCTGTGGGAACTGGTGCTGCCACCGACGGGCAAGGGAGGACTGCGAGTGGGGTACGGAAGATTGGGGCTGCGATGGATTGCATACCATGCCTGGAGATGACGATATGAAGATAGGCGCGTGTACACTGGCGGCAGAGCGCCGTTTGCCAAATGTGACCTCGTCACGGGGTGGTGTCCCGACCGGTGAGCGGCGAATGTATGGCGGGCGATGGGGTAGAAGGCTTTCTTCTTCGAATGTTCGGCCGGTGCTTGTGCGAGTGGTTGGTGCATTTCGGATGGCCATGGCTATAGGCGAATGGTGGGAGAGCGGAGAGCGACTGACCTGCGCCACGACAGGTTTCGCCGCAGCGGGCATTCGAATCGGTGAGGATGTTAGTCGGTCGGCTTTCGGTGCAGGTCTGTCTTTTGTAAGAGTAGGTGTGCTACTCATAGCTGAGGCAGAAGCGGAGATAGGCGAGGTCTGTGGTTCGCTTGGGCCACTTCGAAACGGGTTGAATAACCAGGAGGGGGCGAGTTTCGAGGCCAATGAAGGCGCTCGCAAAGGAGTAGATGGAGTTCCAGTTGCTCTCGAGGAATTCGCAGATAAATTGGAACGCAGAGACAAGACCGAGGATTGGGAGGGTGATTTGCTTACTCCACTGAAGGTCACCACACCTCGGGTCTTACTGGGCGACTCGTTCGGTGGAAGCTCAACGTGAACGCGTTTAGGGCTTTCCTCGATAGAATCGATCCTTCCTAGCGTCGAATTTCGATGCGAATGCGTATTGCGCTTCTCGCTATTGCGATAGGTCATTCCAGTGGACGAGTTATTCGTAGAGCCAGTCACTGATTCTCGAGTGATGGTCGGGACCTTCGATTCTGGCCTCAGCGCAAATAGATCCATATCAAACCTGTCCGCGTCCAGCTGAGTTGGCGGAGCATCTATATGGTCCGTCGGAGGAGTCGTGGACCACGTTTCGGGGGCCTCAGGCAAAAAGGGAACCTCTATGCTTGAAAGCACGTCGAGCTCGAGAAGTCCTAGCATTTGAATCTGATGCATCTTCGCCCGGCCGATAAACCTGAATGTCAGAATTCGTCAAGTCAGCTGTCGGAAACCAATAAACGGAAGAAAGACCCACCGGTCAGGTCTGAATGGCAGATCCAATTGCTTGTCCCAGAACGTCACAGACACCCAAAACGGCTCCCACCAGAACGTATTCTGCTCCTTGCTTTTGTCCTCATCGACGAATCCCCAAAGTGGATCGATGGATTGGGGTCCGTATTTTTCATCGACTTCCTGCTTTGGTTCTGCGCTTCGGAAGCTGAACACAGGGCTCGAATGCAAAGGAGGCTTCGCGAGGGATACGAGATCGATAACAAAGCCTTGATCGAGCAAACGAGTTGTGGTGAGGCGAAGAAGGTCCTTCGACACTTTGAAATAGACTGTTCCCGGGGTGATCACTATCATTGTCGCTCCTGTAAGAGATAGCGAGCGGTCGATATAGTGGGTTTCTGTGGGATTGAGAGCGAGGTTGATGGCCTCTAGAAATGGGCCATCATGAGCGAACGAAATGCGGCCTATCAGGCGAACCTGCGCGGGCGGTCCAATGGTCGCAGCATCCAGAGTTGATTGATGATAGTGGTGCGTGAGAACTGGGGGTAGGTTGGCACTTGAGCGAGAGTCAGAGAGAGATAGACAGACACGTACGAATGTCGCGTTGAAAGTCCCAAAAGGAGTCCTTCAGGAGAGCTAGTGTAGGCTTCCACTTGTGGATAACCTCCAGGTCTGTGATGACTTTGAAGAAATCCTTGTACCACTTGCCGTAGTCGTCCTGGCGGAGAGGTCCAGCAGCATATGCAATTTCGGATTCTTCGTAAAAGACGCGCGAAATTAGAACGATCGTGACAATGTGGTTTGTGCCAGCCTCGCGCCACTTCTGGAATAACGCAGGAAGAAAGGAGTGCACGATCTTCTCGTTGTGCCGCTCGCCATCCCCGGAGAACTCCCACAGTTCGCGGCAAACCTGGATGAAGATCGTCATTTTGGCGGAGAGAGACCTATATATTGCCTTTGTAGACGGCGAAACGCAAGCCGAAGAAACCTATCCAGACATTGAATGCATCCGTACTAGAAGAAACCACTTCTACGCACCTTTTTCCCGTCTATATAGATACTCTGAATTTTCGCCGCAATATTACCGACGAAAGTCACTTGTTGTTCGGCATAGATGCACTGTCCAACGAGCTCTTTCCCTAGTCTCCACATCTCGTTTCGGCCCAGATACTGATCTTGGAAGACGAATTCGACATACTCCGCACAACAGCTTTGCTTGTCTAACTGACGTGAGCTCATGAGTTCCAGAGGAGAGAAAGACTCGACCCAAGACTCACCTTCGTTACTGTGACTTCTGAATTATTCCTTAGCCGGAAAGTCTCTGCAGTTGGTTTCGGTATAGATATCTGCGCCGCGTTAGACGTACATGCCAAGATGGGAGAAAAAGCGATGCACCTGCAGCTGAGGCTTCGAACAACCGTCATCCTTCGGTACAGCGAATAGAAAGGCGAATTCTGGGTCATGCGAGTTGGACCCCTTCACACTCAGCAAGTCGCCCTCCAAAACACCTGGCCACCACGATTGGTTGAATATAACGGAATGGGTCTCTTTCGCATCATCCTTAGTGTCGTGCACCCACGAGTTGAAGAGCTTGAAATCTCCGTATTTCAGCGGAACGGCTGGCGTCGGCCTCAGGATAGACTGAGCAGTATTGGATCGTCGACGATTATACTGCTGCGAGTTTTGCGATTCTGCCCGGGAGGTAGTCATCGTATAAGGAGCTATCGTATCATTGACGCGTAGAAATCTCTCTAGAGCGTATAACAAGCCGCCAGGGGGCGGCCAGGGGAGTGACCTTGCTTAAGAAGTAGGAGTTATGGTCAAACATCGGCTAGCATTCGGCAATTTTCTTGTTTCCTCAGCGTCATGATCACCGGGCCATAATTTCTAGGCTCCAGCCATTATATCATATGCTTTCATTGAATGTTATGTATTCGTGAACATATCATCGTAACTAAATACGTAGTGTATCTGCTCATCATCGTGTCGAGTTGTCCATGAAGGATTGTAGCGCGGTCGTATTTCTTCTCATTAGCAACATGCTCCATTTTCATCGCCATTCGATTATTTAAATAACGCGAGTAGACTGGAAAGTGCCAAATTTCAGCAACGCAAAAACGCAAAGGAGATGCATCGACATTTGGGGCAGGTGACGTTAACTGTTGATGAAGTAGACTAGGTGAGCAATCGTTGATTGACAGAAGCAAGCATATTCCGAAGTGCATACCTTGGGTTCGGACAAGACGCCGCTCCTGCGAGTTCTGGGGTAATCGAAGTCGTTTCGCGGTCCAAAAATTCCATTTGCTCAGTCCATTGCGTGAAGGCGTCAGCGACTAGACCTATGACGGTCGCTCTATGAGCAAGCCTCGAAAGAGGTGAGAATCTCATTATCGCGAGAATCTCATACAACGACGGTAACGAGTCTAGTCAGCGACATCACTTCAAAGTATAAAACAATACTCGAGTGAAAGGGTTGACTTCATTATGCGCCTCTCGCCGTAAGTCGATCCACAGCAACTGATGATGAGCGCTGGGATTTACGCTAATAATCACGACAACAGCAGTCTCCTCGGTTTGGTTGCCCCCGTCGTATTGGCATTGAAGCTGAGCGTTCCATCCAATCTTGTCATAGGCCAGCCCACCACGATCACCTGGGTGAATGAGCCAGGGGACTGGCTGGAATGGCGTCTCGTCCTGAGGGGCCCACAGTTCCTTGATCAAAGGCAGATCATCGCATAGGTTGGTCCACAGTTCCTTGATCAAAGGCAGATCATCACAGAGGTTTTCAATCCAACCGTCGAGCAAATCACTACCACTTTCCCAGTCAACAAGCTCAAGGCAGGGTAAGCTAGTTCTTTTCCACTAGCATTTGACAAGGACCTTGATCACAGAGCTGCTCCTCTTGATATAACGTGAGTATTTATGACAGTCTGGGACGTTGAGCTTGCTAACCTTTTTACATAAAATGAAGCGATGCGGACTAGATCCTTGCTTCAAGTGAAGGCTTCAGACTCCACGACTAGGGCATGTTTGCGTCGATTTGCCTATCATAGGAATGCCTGACGAGTTAGCTTTCATATAGACGGCTTCTTCGCAGGTTGGGTGTAGTAGATGATACCCATAGTCGCTAGCAGTTGCCGTATGTGTACTGAATATAGCAAGCGATGCTCCCATGGATGCAACTCTCAGAGATCGGAGCAAAGAGAATAGAATGTCGATGCTAGAGCTGGCGCTGCACAACCGCCTTGGTTGAATGAGAGACCAAAGAGAAAACTCCACGCATACGTCCAGATAATTGAAACGATTAGAAAGACACGTAGAACGTAAAGCGCATCCCGATAACGATCCCAGTTTAGTCAAACGTGGCAAGCGCTGCGGGCTGGTGGTGGTTGGCGAGCAGAGCATTGTTTGGTTGAGCGTGACAGTGAGTGTTGACCCTGGCGTGGGTCACGGCTATTCTTTCTCCTCAACCACTACATTCTTCCCACTATGAGCGCAAATCAGCGCCCATTTCTCGTTCTGCAGCCTTCCGTGAACACGACAACGTGTGTATCACTGTAAAATTCCTATTTCTAGGCTGCTAACAGCCGGAATCTTTGTAGCGTGGTGACAACGACAACGACAACGACCAGCTACGCCCCGATTCACCTACCTTCACTTCCCCCGCCACTATCACCCAAGGATCCCAAGACTTACCCATTGCTTCATGCAAATCTGCCCAAATCTCTCCGCAATTTCCCCCTTGTTTTCCCAGGCGGTACACGCGCCACTTTCCGTGATGGAGAGGGTGGTGATCAGGACATGCAGGAGGAGGAGGAGGTTGTCGGTGGATCAGGTTGGCATATGATGAAGCGCGACGAAGCACCAGAAGGCACTGCCGTCGTTGGTCTTGCAGAGGCTGTTGAACGTTACGGGAAGAAGCGATCGCACGGTGGCCTGGACATGATGGAGGGCGTCGAGGACACCTCTGGCATGCGTGCGATGGTCCCTCCGAGGAAAAAGGCCAGAGCAGCAGCTATTCCCCACATATCCCCAGTAAACGCTGCCGCACCGCCTTCGCCCCTGCCGTCACCACGCGGCTCACCTGTGCCAGAGAGTATATGGCCTTCTGCACCCCCAAGCGGCGCTTCATCGCCTTTGCAAGCGCCATTCCAGCCAGATCTCTCTTTGACGACGCTCCTGACACTGCCATCACTGGTATCTCACTTCTCCTCACTCCCACCGTCCCTCCAATCCCACTTTCTCCTGACGCTTCTCCGACACTCGCCTCTACCCGTCCTGCGAACACTACACTCCGTCCTAACACCGACCCTGGCGCGCGATTTTCTCACTCTTCTCCCGCCGGAACTCGTATCGCATGTCCTCAGCTTCCTTCCCTTCTCTACTCTCGCCCGCGCTTCCCGCGTCTCCCGATCATGGCGCGCCACCATCGATTCAGACCCGGTGCTATGGCGCGACCTCCTCAAAAACACAAAGCTCTGGTTCGGCGGCGACTCGGAGAACGCATTCGCGGACTACATCTATTCCCGACGGCGCAACGCTGAACGCGCACGACTGAGGACCCTCATGTACGACATACCCAGCACCCTACCCCTCCCCCACCCATACAAGATTCTATTCAAGTCCCGGCTTCTCACGCGCACACGCTGGGTCAGCAATCGGGAGCCCAAGCACGTTTCTTTCCCTGCACACGGTTCATCCGTGGTAACATGTCTCATCTTCTCTCATGGACGCATCATCTCCGCCTCCGACGACCATTCAATCCACATCTACTCCCCCGCCACTGGCGAGCTCATCTCAAAGCTCGAAGGCCACGATGGCGGTGTATGGGCCCTTGCCGCGAATAAGGACATACTGGTCAGTGGGTCTACCGACCGCACGGTGCGGATTTGGGACCTCGCAACCGGTCGTTGTACGCACGTATTCGGCGGCCACACCAGCACAGTCCGGTGTCTTTCCATTGTGAAGCCGGAGTGGGTAGACGTAGAGCAGGAAAGGGGTGGTTTCATGAAGGAACGCTGGCCGAAGAGGCCGTTGATTGTTACCGGCAGTAGAGACCATTCATTACGGGTGTGGACACTGCCGCGACCTGGCGAACCGGAATATAAGTGCTTTGATGAAGCGGAGGTCGATCCTACGGAAGTTTGCGTGAGTTATTTCCTTGGCCTTTGCATTCACTTGGAGGTTGTATTGATTGGCTTTTTTCATGTGACATTTATTAGGACGCCGACGAAAATCCGTTTCATCGGGTGCACCTCGAGGGGCACGACCACGCCGTCCGTGCCTTGGCCGCGAGGGGCAGGACACTGGTCTCGGGCAGTTATGACTGCACCGTGCGTATCTGGGATACAATCACAGGTGCATGCAAATGGGTCCTTGTTGGCCACACCCAGAAAGGTATTATTATCAAGCCGCCTCACCGATAGTCAAGCCAATCTTGACCATATTGCACAGTCTACAGCGTAGTTCTCGACCCGGCTCGCAATCAGGCCTGCTCCGGCTCGATGGACGGCACCGTGCGCGTCTGGAACCTCCACACCGGCCAATGCCAGTACACACTGACGGGGCACACATCACTCGTTGGGCTCTTGGGGCTCTCACCCTCCCATCTAGTCTCCGCTGCCGCCGACTCGACTCTGCGGATCTGGGACCCGGATACAGGCGAGCTGCGGCACACCCTCGCCGCACACACGGGTGCAATCACCTGTTTTCAGCACGACGAGTTCAAAGTGCTCAGTGGGTCAGACGGAACTCTGAAGATGTGGAATATGAAGGACGGGACAGTTGTGCGGGACCTGCTAACGGGAATCACGGGCGTATGGCAAGTGGTGTTCGAAGGCCGGTGGTGCGTCGCTGCAAGCAATCGTACCGATGCCACCGTACTTGATGTGTGGGACTTCGGCAACGAGGACGACGAGGACTGGATTGGGGAGCCGTCGGGCGGAATATATGATGAGGATGGGTTTAGTGAGGCTGAGGACGAGGACGAAGATGAGCTGGGGACTCCGAGGATCAGGAGGATGACGGCGGATGAGGAGCAGGAGCAGGCGGATGTAGACGCCATGGACCAGGATCTACTCGGCACGTCCGACATGGAGTCGACGGATATTGGCATCCATGAGGATAGCCAGGGGCGCCGCGGGCCTTCGGGTCGGGTGGACATCGACGACGACGAGGGCTCTTACAATGATCCCATGGATCGCCTCTCACAGGGAGTAGAGGCATCGAGATGGGCACACAATCCCTCGGCGTCCGCATCGAGTTCGCGAAATAACGGCAGCGGGAGCAGACAGCCGCCTCGCGCGATGGCCGCCGCCGCTTCGTCGTCACGACGGACGTCCGCCGCGCCTCAGGTGTCGGCGGTACCTCAGGTGTTTGCCCAACGGACATTACCTAGTAATGACGAAACGCCGACTCGTCCGCGCGCTCGCGGGTCGCGCAGGCGTTGAGATGGTATTGTGATGTCCTTTTATTTATTTCTCGTCTTATGTACTGGATTCATGCCTCTCACATACATACTCCATATCCACTATCCCCGCGTGCCCTGCGCTACCCTGACGTCCTGCTCTGTATACCTTTTCTCCCATAATGTCTCTATATTGTATCGTATTCCATGGTGTTTTTGGACAGTTTGGTGTGTTCAAGTCAAGTCCGTGTATGCTCGCACTACCAGCTTCGCCTTTTTTTCGTTTCCCCGTTTCGTTGTGTTCGGATCTTTGAGGATTCTCAGTAATTAGCCCAAGGCAGCCTAACAGCGTTCAGAATATTATACCACTAGGTACATCATCATGAGCAAATCCGTGTGTTCGCCGTTTTAGATCCTGCCCCCCTTAAAAGAAACGTTAATCAGAGAGCAAAATGAGGGTTGGAAACCAAGGTCCGTGGCGCGGGTAGTGGCAGGACGATGGATTGATGTACACGTGCCAGTTGTGGCGCAGACTTCGTCGGATAATGTGCTGAAACATGACATACGCAGGAAACCTCCAGCTCAAGCTTTCTCTGGCGGGCGGTCTGGGGGTCCAGTGGGCCTCAAATCGTTAACGAGCTCGTACAATCCCCCGGCGAATATGGCGGTGATGAGGAGGCACCAGGGTTCGCCTTTCAATGGGCTACTCCCCGCTGATGTAACCTGGTAAGTGCGATTAGCATGGAAGTAACATGGGAAAACTGACCAGAATTTAGCTTGCAGATGGATAGATACACGAGGATAAGAGCGGCAAAGAGAATGGCGGGGCTGGACGTTGGACAGAAGAAGGGCAATACGGCCACGAAAATACCGCACAGAAAGCATTGAGCGAGTGCGGCGGTGTGTTCATAGGTGACGTCGGAAAATATAGCTCTGTTGAACGGGAGATAGACAAACATGAGGCAGTAGACCACGATTTTTGAACGGCCCAGGCGCGAGTCATTTTTCGAATGGGACAAAACCCATGAATTTCGCCAGCGTTAAGCATTCCTGGAGCGCAGTCTTAGACATTTCAACAATATCTCCTTTGTGGCGTAAAGGCAGCCTTTCAAAATAGATCAAAATAGACGAGCTAAGACGAAAACATCGGACCTTGAGGCGATATAATAGAAATTAATCACTGATACTCCAGCTGGTTATATGTCAGAGGGATGCAATGAAGTGCCCGGTGTCTGTACTACAAGATCAACAACGGTTTCGAACGGAATAGGAACAAAGCAGGGGCCCAAGCATAAGAAGCACCACATACATAGTTATTTCTGAAGTGCAGAAGAATAATTTCAGTGAAGTTAGGCACCAAAAAAGCTCAAGCCTTTGTCGCAGATCACAAATAATGGGTGCCACACATCACCAACGACGACACCCCCAAAAAGTGGAGGTCCTCGGAAGACAATAAATAGTACACCCACACCGGCTAATAATACACCCACTAGATAATCTATCTCCAGGCGAGAGTCGATAAATTACACCAGAGACTTGCTCATATACGGACCATCCAGTTCGTACCCAAGCTTCCTATAATAATCGCGCGTGCCGACACCTGCAACACAAAAACGAAAGCCTGTTGATAAACTTATGCGCAAGAAAGAACGCCACAGCTCACCAGAGATAACAGCAAGCTTAACACTCCCATGCTCCTCTCTCGCTATCCGCTCCGCCTCTTCCATCAAAAGCGTCCCGAAGCCTTGATGCTGGAACTTCGTTGGGTCCCTCCCATGCACTGGCACCGCCGTCCCATACACATGCAGCTCCCTCACAATACTGCAGCCACCCATCTCCCCGTCCACTTCTCTGGGTACGAGCTCAGGCCGGAATGTGCCCTCCTCCGAGCACTTCCGGAGCCGCAGGAGTCCAACGAGGATGTCTCGCTCTGGGTCCTCGTACGAGAGGAACGTCTCCCAGCCGCCGTTGGCAGTGTAGTCCCGCCGCAGGAGCTCGACAGATTCAGGCCGAACTTTATGGTGGATCTCGTGGATCTGGAGAAGGAACAGTCAGAAGTGTGTGTGATTGGAAGGAGGAAAAACATGGCTTACCCCAACTTCGCGAAATCGAACATCACGACACTCTGCGCCAAAGTCTTTCATGCGGTTGAGCGCGAGCTCGCGTAGGTTGCCTGAGTTCTCGCAGCCGCTTGATACCAGGGGAAGGGGAATATCTCTGCGATTTTATCATCAGTCATCAGTCATCATATATCAACAACAGTAAGCCGAAAACCAGACCTTTGGACTCTGTACACCCTCGTCCAAGGCGGCACGAGCGCCAAAATCCTCGCCACAACATCCACAAGCACATTTGGCGTGTAATTCTTGTACCTTCCGGTCCTCCATAGCTCATACAACCCAGTCCCACGAATTACCAACGTCGGGTAGATCTTCAACCCGTCGCTTCTGAATGCAGGGTTCTCAAAATACTCCTTGAATTGCTCCAAATCGCGCTCGATACCGACGTTCGGGAGATCAGGCATCATGTGCGCGACGACCTTGAAGCCGGCGTCTTTGGCGAGGTGGAAGGACTCCGAGACGGCACGTACTGTATGACCACGATTGGTGTCGCGTGCGACGTCTTCGTAAACGGATTGGACGCCGATTTCGAGGCGCGTGCAGCCGTAGCGGAGCATCTGGCTATTGGAGTTCCTTTTGTTCGAAGTTTGACAATGGAGAACAGCGGCATACGCACCTAAGATGGGGTCGGAGACAATAATCTGGGCGTGTCTCGATTGTTATCCCAATCGCTTTCGACTTGCTTTGCTCAGAATACCGTACAGCCTCGTCGACGTCCGTCCCCGTAAAACCAGAGAGCGCATTGTGCAGTTGAGCGATGAACTTCCCTCGATAGTCCTCCGGCATGCTCATAAACGTTCCACCCATGACGATAAACTCTACCTGTATGGATATTCAGCAATCGGCGTAACGAGAAAAATACACGGCAAACGCACCTTATCCACACTGTGTCCCAAGCTCTTCAGCTGCTCCACCCGCCCTCTCGTCTGCTCGTACGGATCGTATCGTGCACGGATGGCTCGCATGCTCGTCGGCTCGTAACCAGTGTAGCTTTGAGTGCTATAGTCAAAATCGGAATCAGGTCCTCCAGGACAGTACACGCAAATATTCCCCGTCATCGCAATATGCGGACACCGATGTGGTTTGCACATAACGGCTACCACGGCGATCTACTCGGCCCTATCCCATTAATCGTCATATCCGCAAAGAACTTGACGGCATACGCACACCACTAGCGGTTCGGATTGGTCGCGCCTTGAGATTCGGCAGAAGTGCCTTTTTGTAGTCATCGGGAATGGCGCTGATGATGTCGACGAGCCGTGGTACACCGCCGAATGCGAACTTTTTGCTCATCTTGGCGCGGATCTCATTGAGTGAGACCGTCCTTCCCTCGTCATGAGCCTTGATAAGTTCTGATGCAATGCCAGAAGTTACGCGCAGGAGCTGCTCTGCCTGCGATGGACCTACAATGATGAGGACATGTTATAGATTGCCTCCTCACAGATGAAGAATACAATTCTACCATCTCTCCTGTCGACACTGCAGCAGTCAATGCAAATCCCCATCCTCGATCTGAGAATCAAAGTCGCTCCCACTAGAGCGGGACAACATATTCACCATATACGTCCACCTCTGACTTCCCGTCATTCGCTGGGACTCACAGCCAGCGTCAACTACAACATCTGAGCCCGTAGAGACCAAATAGTGATTTGGTGGACCCCAGTATCGCTTGGGCCCAGAATATAACGTTGCCATACAACGACAACGGCTCCCCGCTGCGACTCGAGGGCTCTGCCTACGGGGGAGTCACATCAGGCGCCTTAGTATATGGAGGAAGCGCACCAAGCACCTTTGACTATGGTGGCATTGCCACGGACGATGCTGCTTACGAAGACCTATCGACTGCCGGCCCAGCGGTCTCATTGGTCCCCTTGCGCATGCGGTCCACCTCCAATGCGACGCACGATTCCCATCGAAACGCCAAGCGGCGTGCACAGTAGTCAGAGATCGATCGCCAGCTGCGTGCTGGGACGCGCGAGATGCACGACCTCAAGACGTACATTACGAGGTCGCGCGGCAGCCTTCTGTGCCACGATCGGATGGGGGTGAAGAACCGGAGCCGGAGACGGAGATGGTGGAAATGAGAGAGCAGATGAGGCTTATGAAGCAGCGTGCTATCAGCTGCGTAGGAGACGAAACTCCTTCTGAATAGGTCTCGACTGGATCCGGCGTGTCGCGACACGTTTGCATCACGTTTGCATCATGTTTGGACCGTGGGCTTTCCAATGCATGCCTTCGCCAACCTAGGCCGGTTTTCTTCTCAAGATTTGCTCACGATGCCCTTTCGCCTAAATGCATCGGCTCGATGCGACAATGTCCTGGCTATCGGATCTCAAGCTACTAGCCCAATGTCTTGCTCGAGGTTTTCTCCTGACTCAATTCTGGGCTCACGCAAGGATCGTTCTTTGTGGCACCGAGGATATGATTAACGTGATGCGATGAAGATACCAACTTGTTGGTGGCGGCTTATTCGGGCCAAGATGAACGTGTACGAGTCTGACGACCTCTGTGGAGCTAGTACAGGAAAGAGTCGCATGTTCACAGATGCCCACATGGATGGCTTCATCAATATACGGTCTAGATTAAATCACGCGTTGGCTGGTGGGTCATCGTGCGCCCACTGTACCTGTCCTGGAAGAACCTGTTTGGGGGGAACGGCCGGCGCCGTTGCAGGGTACGCACCCTCAAATCTGGTAGTAGTCGCCCTTCAAGCTTCATCGTCGACCCATATTCTATGTTGTCGGTCCACGCAGCATCCGCTTTGAAGAGACAATGTCGACCCAGTCGCTAGAGGTATCAGAGCTTGTAACACTGGCGCATTCGCAGACATTCTTGCACTCACTGTCCTATGTGCCTTCTTTCATCGATGGAAACGCCTTTGCCGATGTCAAAGATTATCGGTGGACGACGACATCAGAGGTCACTGGGTGCCAGTGGACTTCTATCATCAGTGGCGCCTACCCCCATGTCGTCCACCGAACTGTTGCATCTTCCTTTTTCTCGGATGACACGAGAACAGTCAAGGCGAGACTCATACCACTACGGGGACATTATCGTCGATGCGACTGCCCATGGATATCTATTTGGGGCATAGCTGTGGTTGACCCCTCCTACAACATTGCCGCTAATGACTTGCGCAACCATGTGTCGAAACCGAGTCCACTACAGTTTTCTAGAGTATGAGATTCAACAGCCAAAGGCATTAAAATCCTAGGGAACGATGTTTATGGTCCGCGGGCCGCGGTGCCAGTGAGTCAGTGACTCTAATCACCTACATTGTGACATACGCCCACAAATGCCTACAGAGAGACGACATTCTCATCGATTTCTGTGCTTTTTCGACAACTTGGCATCAGCTGATGTCAGAAACTGAGGTCGGTGACAGTGTATTCTGCCCGGGTGTCGACGACGGTGATCGGCTTCCAGCCACACTAGCATGAAGGTCATTTATCTGGCGACATATTCCTCAGCCTGCGAATTTGATCCCCTCTTGTCTGCCCAACTCAAGCCCAGTTGCGGTCCTCTTCCTCTTCGTTCTCCTGGCAAATGTACCTTCCGTTGCACCTTCTTTCCACGGTCCTTTTTCTGTGTTCCTGGCCCGTTGTCGCCGTTCGCAGAAATGTGACGATCAGCGACAAGTATAACGAGAAGTTTACTGGGGTCGACCCAACCTATCTTCCCCGGGATAAGTGGGTGTATCACGACAATTGCCCAACTTGTGAACAGGGAACATGGACCGATACTTTCTTTTTGCCCTTTCGCACCACTCAGGGGAGGTCCATGGAGCTTGATTTCAAAGGTGACGCTCTCGCGTATCGTCGCTGAGTGCCTATAATAATTACTGATTTATCTTCAGGAACTGCGATATACGTCCACTTCCTTCTCGGAGCGATTCAGACCAACGACTGGGACCCTAAGCCTCTCTACATTACCCAGTCAGCATGTAACTTCACCCTTGATGGAGGCGAACCTACTCTATTCAACGAAGCGACTGGCTACCTTGGTGGACCCCTAAACCTCCGTCCTATAGTTGCGTACAGCAGAATTAATCTTCCTAACGTCGATCACAAGCTTGTCATCTCCCTGGGAGGGAATCGTGAGGTCTCCGTTCTTTTTGACTATGCGGAGTTCACGTGCGTCAACTGTTGTTGGGTAGACGGGTGCGATGTACTTACTAGCTGTCAGACATGACGACGAACCTACGCCACCCCCGGCTTCGACGTCGTCTTCGAGTACTCCATCCGACTCTCACACGACACAAACGGCATCACCACAAGATTCTCAAATGCCCGATTCCAATGCCAGCACAACTATCCACATCCACACGACACCGGAAACGACGCCACCACAAAGCTCTCAAATTCCCGATCCCAATAACAGCGCCACAACGAGCTCAAGGGTCAATGTTGGTGCTATAGCAGGAGGTGCTGCCGGCGGAGTCACAGCCATCATAGCTATCATTCTTGGCGTATTCGCTCTTTGCCGTCGCAGGCGCTTTGCTCGTTCGCGGGGCACGTTTGACATCGATATCGACGAGGAGCTACCGAAGCAGATCTCCCCTGATACGAACGGGGATATTTCCAACGGCTCAATTGTCCCTTTCCATGTCGATACGCCCTACCGGGATGATCCTCACTCTCCAAGCAATTTCGCTCAGCCGACGTCCCCTTACTCCGACGACTCTTTCTATTCCCCGTCCACTTCGCGGATCACCAGCGCTGTAGACCCTAACGGTACACGTGTCTTGAGTCTGGGTGCACTGTCGGATAGTGCATCCATTCGTGGGGGCGTGCCCTCAGGTTCTTCTGGTCATGGTGGCTCAAACGCCACTGCCGCCACCACCACATTCTTTGTGGCCAATGACACCAGCGCTGCCCAGGACAGCGACCGAGAAGCGATCCGCCAGGCGCGCCAGGCGGAACTTGATCGTAAGCTGCACGCCGTGGAACAGGAGATACAGGACTTGGACGGAAAGCAGCCGTCTGGGTCCCAGGGGAACAACGCCCAGTCCGCGACGGTGGCCGAGCTGCAGGAGCAGATGCGCGTCATGATGAGCCAGATTGATCATCTGAAGAATCAGCAGCAATCTGATTGGGCACAAGGCTTGTCGGACGAGGCCCCACCAGAGTACGAGCCTTCTCATTCGGGGAATCTTGCGCCATCTGATTCCAAGGCGGGGAATTGAGGGCCCATGGTCGGGGTCTTCTTTACCTCTGCGCGAGACGTATCTTGCACGTCCGAGCTACTTAAACAATGACCTACCCGTGTCTACCTGCGTGCGTGATAGGCCCTTTGTTTGCAAAGGGTATCCTGTGAATTGTCCTTTCTGTGCGTTACGTCGGTCTTCAACTTCAAATTACACATTACTTTCTGATTAGTGCCACTCTACTTACTTGGGTCGATGCGTCAAGGGCCTTCAATTTGATTAATGCTCGGGACTCCGACGTACTTACGCCGCTTTCAAGTTAGCGTATGTGGCCTGTGGCGCGTCCGTCACGCCGTCACACGTGTTTCCGCTCCACTGAACGAATTTCAATTCACTGCTGAACAGTGACGAAATACTTAAAAGTTAATAAAACGTTCTTCCTGACTCTGGCTTCACCCTGGATGAACCCTGGAGTTCGACGTATCCCTACAGCATTGATTGCACGAGAAATTAATACCCCCCAGTTCTCATCCTCATCATGCATCGATGCCTTGCTAACAATAAAATTCTGTCCAAAATTATCGAACACCTTTTCAACCCTATCGAGCTGGACAGCTGGAATGGCGGTGAATGGATTGATGACTGTGACGCCCGAGCAACTCTGGCTGCGTTAGCCACCACTTGTCGTACATTTACAGGTGAGTGACCAGACTACTCGGAATGCTTAATAAGAGAACATATATGGAGAGCCAGCGGTGGATGACCTATGGAAGGTTCAAGTGACCTTGATACCCTGATCCAATGCATGCCTGCGACTTGTGGACTGCCCTGGGACTGCCACTGATGATGGAGATGACGATCCACCGGTAATGGGTCTTGTTTGGTGTTGAGGTGTTCTCCATATCTGACGGAGAACCAGGCTCTGCAGAGAGGCCTTCGGTCCACAGACTGGGACCGCTTCGTGGAGCTTACAGGCAACTACAAGAAATGGTCAACACTGCTTTCGACAAGGAGGCACACCTCTTCACTGAGCAGGAGGCTGGACTCTTAGAAGCATTCAAGGGTTTATCCTGTAAACAAATTCGACTTTCCGCCAGATCTATTTGCTGACCTCTTACCAAAGATAACGCTCGCTATTGCTTCGTTCGCCTGGTTTTGCGAAAAACCAACGCATGGCACGCACTCACCTCCATGGAGAAATTCAAGAAGGAGATCGGGGAGGATGGACTCCAGCCAGCAATTGAAGCGCTATGCTCTCCCATCTCGCAGCTGGGGGTGAAAGATGAGGTGAAAGATGAAGACATAATGGGGGAGATAACTATGTCAAAGGTCGAAATTATCGACCTTACCGGCGATTTGGACGACAAGGACGAGGTAAAGCCAACTCTCGAGGAATCCGGGACGTCTCGGCTAGACGAAAAGAGCGTTCAGCCTTCGCTGCACGCCTTCTTGTCGTCGAACCCTTTCCCACATGCACCGAATTTCGACTTCTTTCTGGAGGATGAATCTGCTATGGGTCTAGAAGAAGCACTGGACAGGTTGAACAACGACCAGCTGAAGGATCTTATGAAACAGACGAGGGCGGGAAGGGCCAATATGAACGTATGTGGCCGTTTCCTTTCTCTGTATCCTGCACTTGCTGATGTTCTGAACCCAGAAACCCAACATGATACGGGCCCTACTTTTGTATGCCTACTCCCAGACACCGCTTAGTTTCCAGTCTACACCTAAGAAGGGGAACTTTGGCAAGGACGGGCTGCGGCAAACGACCCTCGGCTTCACGACTAAGGCAAAGCCTCCCAACAACCAACATCGCCGTCTGCTGGCGATGGTCCTGCAGAAACTCGGTATGTTCTTTTCATACACTCGTCGTCATCATCCATGCCAATGACACATATTTTGTGTAGGCAAGTGTGTGCGCGTGAATCCGGATATTCACTTGCTCGTCGCGCGCTTGAACGTCGTCTATGATCGCTGCACTCAATACCCCAAGTCCCTCCTGATACCCTCCCTTCTCACGTCGTTCAAGAAGCGCACATACCCCGAGTACAACTACAACAGGGACGGCACGATTTGGCCCACCCCCGAAGACTGTTTGTCCTATTTCGAAGCTCTGTGTCTCGAGGATGCCATCGAGAGGGAACTTGAACCCGCCTCAGTCGGCAGGCACACCACGAAGACCCCTGCGCCTTTTCCTATGGATCGCAACCAGTTCGTTACACCTGTACCTCCGGCGCGGAGAAGCCGGACAACACCGATGAGTGGCGCATCCGGCATTCGGGCCATCGATAGCCCCGCTACCGTCAAGAAGGAGGATGCACCTCTCGAGGAGTCGGAAACGACGACGGACAAGAAAACCGACGAGAAACTGGCATTGGCAAGGAAAGTCATGGAGGTTTTCGACAAGGTTGTGTTTCCAAAATGGAAGCGCCTTCTTGAGCAGAAGCAGTGGCTTGTCGCTCTCAAGCAGGAGCAGGACCTGAAGCCGAGAACGCCTGGGCTGGAGCGGTTTGAACCCGGTTGGTCTCTATTTGGCATTCGCGTCTCGTCACTCATATAGTCTTTCTCTCCCTATACTTACTTAGGATTTGTGTACACGCGCATGTTCAGCAAGGCTATGCGCGCACTGGCGACGCTGAAACTGTACAAACAGGAAGCTGAAGCCCTCGACGCATTGTTGGATCAGCCCTTCTGGCGAAGGGGAAAACGTGCCAAATGGTACGAACGACGGGGTCTCATTCAAATGACGTATCTATGCAGAGAAGAATATCTGGAAACGGGGAAGACGAAGGCGGATGTGTTGTATCATGCGATGGAGGGTGTTCGCCAAGCACTGGAAGACGAGGATACCGGCATCGGTGAGATACGCGGTTCTTACCACGCTTGATTCGATGCTAACACTTTGTCAGTCTTCCGACCGATGTTGGTCCGAAGGCTCCAGAGGCTAGAAAAGCAGCTCAAGATTCCGGAACCAGACCGAGTCAAATGTGAAGGCGAGCTGCGTGAGGCGACCGCAGTTGAATTCTCGGCCGAAAGGTTGACCGAAACATCGAGGGCAATGAAGGTCGATGGTAACGGACGGGTCAAAGGTCCCAATGGTGCTAAAGATGTCCGCAATTACTTCTCTCCTGCGGTGCCGAAACCAGGAGCTGCCAACAAGGAGAATAAGCCTACCGTACGTTACTTTTTTCAAAAGCCTATTTCTTGACTAATGATATTTAGGCCAAAACCTCTTTGGATTGGAAGTCGACGGGCAAGTCGGTATGGAGAGGTCTATGTGGCGGGGAAGTCAATGTCGAAACACGGGCATTGCAGCACTACGAGCTTATGGGCTTTAAGGGGTTCGTTGATACTTTCCCTCAATTCAGTTCTCCTGGACCAATCACCCTTACAGTTTCCACTCGGAAACCCGGATTCTGACAACCATCTTTGCGCTGCTTTTCTGGGACATCATCTTCGCCGACGTTCCTGGGGCGTTCGAAACACCTTATCAAACTGCACCGCTTGATATTGGTGAAGATTCCTTCTATCGAGCACGGAAGGACGCCATTGACGCCAGACTAGAGGAGTTGAAGCAGGAAGGCAGGGCCAAGGAGATCGCTGGCAATAACGATCTGCTGCATCGAGAGAAGAACACATGGTGTGTAGGCGTTCGATGGGATATTTGCACTAGGGAGGACTTGTTAGAGATAATCGAGGTAACTTGCGAACCTGTGTCGCGCCGAGCTGGACTAACTGATGTTCAACCTACAGTGCCTCGGCGGCGAGTCTCTGTCTATCATATGCCGCTTGTTCTGCGACGATTATGCTGGAAGGAGTAGTGGAGTGCCTGATCTCATCGTGTGGAATGCTGAGCAACGCGTGTGCAAGTTTGTGGAAGTCAAAGGCCCCGGCGACAGGGCACAAGAGAACCAAAGGGTAAGGATCACCCTCTCCGATCAATAGCTTCATTTCTAACGGTAGCTGTCTGGCTAGTTATGGTTCGATTCCCTGAAAGGGGCAGGAGCAATCATCGAGCTATGTAAAGTCCACGATGAGAAGCACCCTCCGAAGCCGAAAAAGGAGAAAGAAAAGATGCCGGGGACGCGGGGCAACAAGGGGAAATCTAAGGGGAAATCTAAGGGGAAGGGGAAGGCGCGGGCCCGCGTTGGTGATTCTGATGTCGAGACAGCCTCCCATGATGACCAGGTTGATCAATTGGACGACAATCCTTGGGGGCCTTCGACTGTACTCGGAAAGCGCTGCCGTAGGCCCCCAGACGAGAACGAAGATCAACTACCAGTATTCCACTCCACTGCGACGCCACCAACATCTCCGCCCACGCGACACCAAGGTCGTCCAGAACCACCGCCAAAGCGACGAAAGACTGGTTCCATTTCACCTTCATGAATGATGCCCCCTGTCATTTTCATGCTTTTTTTGGCCGTAACCCAAGCTTGCTATCTATCGATATTGTTATTTTGTCTACGATACCTATCTTATTGTATTACTTATTCTGTACTTGTATGTTGCCAGGCATCTCTTGGTGCGTAAATATCGCATCGATATCATACAGCATTTTATTTCAGCCGACGAAGCTGCTCTCCATTTAAATGCAAAACCCAGAAGGTAGATTGCTTACGTCCGTAGAGCCATACATTTCATGAGAGGGACCTGCGCAAGAAAAGCGGCTTGTCCGGGGGAAGGGTAAGGGAAGGGCACCAATATAGAATAAAAAGAGTTCGTGTAAGGTAGAAAGATCCGAGTCAGAACAGCATCCATCGTGGCCTCGGGCGAGGGCTTCGAATCATCATATAAGTATCATCATTATGTTACCATTATGTCTATTATGTGTCATAGCGGGCCATTCCCCTTCCCCTCTGCATGCAGCGGCGTCGGCGCGCGAGATGGCACGCGCGAAGGGGTTCTTGACGCCCACGGCGAGCCGTACGGCGCCTGGTTGTACCTCGACGTATCAAGCATCGCGGACGCAAAGTCGCCATTGGTGGTGGAATTCTCATTTTTGTGACTGCTCATGCCAAGCGCGGTGGCGATGCCGAAACTCGAGACGGACTTCTTTCGCGTGAACTGGCCGAGGATAGGCTCGTCGGGGGATATGGGCGAGCCGGGGAACGCCGCGGAGGATGCGGACAGGTCGTTTGCCGTGGCGGAGAGCGTGATGGTGGGTTCCTTCCCTGAGGGCTGGTTGTACATCCACGTAGCGGAGAGGACGGTGGATGCCCCGATGACGAACGAGGGGGTAATGCGGAAGTCGAAGAGGAAGACGGAAGCGAGGAACGAAAGCACGATGGAGAGGCTCGTTGCGAACCCCTTGAGGATGTTATCCGAGTACTTGATCACTACGGCTGTTACGAGCCCGCCGAACACCTGGATGCCGACGGTCGCCCAGGCCCAGGCGCCAAAGTTCCGAAAGAGGTCGAGGAGGAAGCCCTGGGAGTTTGCGGGCCTCTCGCTGTATATGATGGGGAGCAGTGCGGGGATCAAGGAGAAGAGCGACAGCTGCACATTGCGCACCCAGAGATCCGCGCGCGAGTTCTTGAGCACCATCTCAAAGTATACACCTGCGAGGCCGGAGGTGAAGCACGCCAGTGTGACTGCGCCGAAGCCCTTCATGGGGTTCATGACGTGTACGTGGAAGTCATGGGCGCTGCCGACTGTGGTATGTTTTGGGCCTGTATGGCCCGTGGAAGTCTGGATCTGGACGATTCCGACGCCGAGCGCGAGGAAGAAGAGGGCAAGCCACTTGGTGGAGTTCAGGCGTTTTCGGAGGAGCGCGACGGAGAATGCGGCGGTGGTTAGGATTTTCATCTGGTAGGTCACCTGGAAGGACGCGACGGGGAGGTTGGAGATCGCGACGAACTGAAGCGAATTCTGCACGACGTAGAGGAGGGCGGGGATGGAGAGTTTCCAGCAGTCGGGGGAGAAAATATCGGCGCAGAGGCTCCAGAAGGGTTTGGTGCCAGGGTAGGGAAGTGCGCAGAGGATCCCCCAGAGGGATTTGCGGTGCCATGACGTTTCGGCTACCTCGCGGACACGGGAGAGCGCGATCAAGAAGGATATAGAGCCCTTGAGGAGCTCATTTAGGAGCACGGCAGACGCAGGTGAATATGATAGCGCAGGAGGGGTCGAAACGCGCGAATAGTGCATTACGATAGAAAGGGCTGCATTCTGGACAGCCAGTGTGACCAGTCTATTTTTGGAGAGATCAGAATAGCTTCCGACACGTTGAGCAATGAATAAACGCACGAAACGTATTTGAGCGGCATCCCGCATACTCTGGGACCGTCTGTAGAGGTGGATGTAGGGCTTGCGAGCTGGCCTTTATCGGAGAAAGGAAACGCAGAAGACGGCAGCAAAGGCGACAACCGCGGCGACGAGTGATGACTCGGGGGTGAAATACCCAACGAAGACGACGAGCGGACCATTGGCAATGAACGATGTTGAATGTCGGGGGAAGGGGGAATCGATGCAGTTGAGGCTACGGCTGAATGGCGGGGAACGGGGCGGTTGTGGGCCATAGCGACAGGCAAAGATATCCAGAGACCTCGTCAACGTCGACACTAGAGCAGCATGAGCTTACGATGAAATGGTACGAGAGCAGCTGGCCGCCGGTCAGGGTTTGGGCACTGATAAGTAAAATACAAGGAGTCAAAGCCCACTGTGCACTCGCGTGCGGCGTCAGGAACGAATCTGATGGTTTACGAGTTCATCAAAGATTGACGACGTCGCTAGAGCCATTATCACGC